>VOMN01081228.1:0-11303 GCA_014899125.1 Orchestia grillus
CTCACTCGTTCGCTCTTCATTTTTCTTGCCTGCAATGTACCCCCGAATCTATCTTCCCCCTCATAGCCCCCTCTCGCCTCTTGCTCCCCAGCGATCCCCCCATGCCCCCGCAGGCCTAAGGCAAGTTTCAAAGGCCTCAAGTGCGCTAAGATCAACACGCTTAAAATTGCTAATATTGTTGGCAGGCTTTTGAGCTATTTGGCTTGACGCTGCTCGTGAGAAAACGCCTCTGCCCTCAGCCATAAGGGGGCACGGCGCCCCCTTTCGCTGGCGGTCCTCAAATGGGCACTCCTCCCCCCCTTCCAGGCCCGGGCATCTCCACACGTATTAGCATCAGCGGGAGCAGAGCGGTAACCTACTTGAAGCTATCATTAATGAACGCGATGCTGAAATAATATTAAGACGCTTCTGTCGAACATACGATAATGCTAACAAAATGGCAGGATCCCACACATGCTCACATTCAAACTTTTCGTTGCCCGTCGATAAATAATTTCTAATCCGACGCGATATCTACGCTCGGGGGAAAAATTACGAATAATTATAGATGCCCCGGCAAAAATGTTGCGGTGGGCTCATATTGGAATACAAGAGTAATAATGTCGCAACTTCACTATTAAAGGGATGAAAACATTGAAATTTTGTAAACGGGTTTTCAGCTTTGTTTGATGGGTTTAGAGACACAATCCAGTAATACCTGGCAGAGGGATATTCTTTATGTTTAGATTTCCAGCGTTCCCCTCTCTCTCCCTCTAGCGTCATGTCCTCCAGCCAACGCCACCCAGCGTTAGTAAATAACTTTAGATCGGAGCGATTAAAAGTCATCTGGAATCAAATGTGACAAGAAAATTCGATGCAAGGCCCTCGCTAACAGTCAAGCTTCATATCTGACTGAGGGGCTGAGGAAATACGTTCGCGTTCTGTTCACATCGTTGGTGCTTGGAGACACAAGTTTGTTCACAGCTCAGTGAGTCCACAGTCTCCACAGGGGAGTCTGCAACATGGCTGTCAGGTTCTGATTTGCCGGGGCATTGTGTCATCAAATAATCTGTAATACTCTGATCGTCCTCACTAATGTCGGCTATTTCCGCACTGTGAAAGCGAGCTCCCACGAAGACACGTTAAATGAATCGTTTTATTTTTATGCACTGATTATTTTCAGATATGGTACAGTTTTTGAAATGTCTGTACGATAGGTAAGCTGTGAAAACGGTTTGTCGCTGATTTAATTTAATTTGTAGAAATACGCTGCGTCCAGATAAAAATTGTAACGAAAGAAATATATTCGCAAGTAAGTTTCGAGTATTTGAGAGACGTTCGTACGTACAGGAGGCGTGAAAATTGAACAAGTCTGCAAATTATCAAAAAAAATTTAAAATAATAGAACTGTGGGCATCGGTACATATGTGTGATTCAAATAATGCCTAAAATAAAACACATGCAAAAATTTCAATTTCCAGAAAATAAAATTCTCTACTACCTACACATTTCACATAAAAAACTTAAGATTTCTAAAGTATGTGCCACACTACAGGAACGCCTTACTGAGCGTGTCCTTCTGAGAGGAGGTCTCTTTCTAGAGTCCAAGATATCGTCAATGAATGAGGTGCGAGTTAATGGTTCGTGCCGGCTAGATGTGTCCATCATAGGGGAGCTACCGAATTAGCTCTCATCGAACATGCGCCGATGTTCATGCATCAGAGCATGCTGCATCTTCTTCCAGCGAATTTCAGGTCGCTTCATCAGCTTCGATAATTTCTGTCTGTTCTTGTTGAAGGTTCAGGGATTATGGTAGAATAAAGGTGTTAAGAATGGGCCGCATCATGTGTAGTTTCAAAGAAATGTATTTTCTGATTGTCAAGTTACTGAAACTGCAATCCACTCAATCCATGGAATGAAATACATGAGGGAACCTACACAAGCCCAGACACATTCCTTACATTTTTACGGAGGGCACGGCTGTTACCTTCAGGATAGAAATTCTGTAGAAACTTCTTAAAGAAACATTACATAGTCAATCTCTACCCTTTACTAACTTTTTTAAAAAACCGTTTAGTTTACTCTCTTCTTTAGCGATGAACAACTGCTCTGGAATCTTTTCAATTAAGTAAACCCTTTCCCTCGTAGAATGGAAACCGTTCTTCTGTTTACCTATCCCACAGACTTCAACCAAGGATAATTTTCTGGAATTCTGCAATTTTTTCAGGTTGTATAGGTGATTCATCCGCTCCGAATGGACCCGGTGTACAAGTTGCACAATGTCTGGCAAACACAGAACTCGCGGGGAGGCCTTACAAGAACTACGCGTATAAACTCGGGCTCGGGCATTGGGGCCTAGTTCTTTTTCAGCTAGTGCAGTATGGACTAAATTCCAAAACATTCTGAATTCTCCGTTTTCGTAATTTGGATTTTGTTGAGATACTTTTTTTCAGTGAAAAAATCAGTACTTTGATTTTCAAGCACAAAACATAAAAAATAGCACTCAAGAAAAAACAATTTGTGATGGTCGCTAGAAGTAGTACCGTCACTCTTTTCGAATGAGCATTCCCTTAGACAGGAGATATTATCTTAAATCATTCAGGGACTGCAATGTCGGACTGGAGTCTGTGTCTGGGTTACTAAGAGTAATACTGTCACTTTACATTTGTAAAGGAGGTACGATGTACACGAAACACCTTTCAATAAACACCGCGTAAATTTCAATGCTGAGGCCAAATTTTTGACGTCTCTGTCTGTGCATCACGCCCCATCGAGACCAGATGAGGTATTTGCTCACACGGTGCAAAGCTCCTTCGTGCGTTGTGTCGTCCGAAATAGAATCAAGGATTTTTTTCAAGGGAAAAGGGGGAGTTCTTCAATGACTAAATCAAGGCAAATAGAAAAATTTGCTTTGTATGGCGCATGAAATTTTGTGACTTCCGATTTGTTATGTAAGTTTTTGCAGATAGTCTAGAGATTCTAAAAGTGACTGAGAATCTGATAAGTCCACGAAGATTGTTAAGAATTTAACACTAACAAAAACCGTCAGGTAAAAACATATTTATTTATAGGTTTGGAGTCATGCTCAGTGCCCGTCAAATCATAGGAGAGGGAGGTTACACTTTTTCTGTTGAGAAAATACCGTTGATTTTAAGAATAAATATTGTAAGTCCTGTCATTTTTGACTGGTCACGCGAATAAGCATCTTTATCTGACTATGATGTCAGTTTCTTCAATAGTACCCAAATTTTGCAAAAAGTACATAATTTACCTACAGTGTGTACATGGCATGGGTTCATACATAGAAAAATTCTAAGTTCCTTGAAAGAAGACAACGATAACATTATCAATGTGATAGAAGCGCCAATTACACTCGTACTACAATGATCTGCTGCACGAGTAGAAAAAGTAAAAAACAAATTTGTCATGGAGACTAGCATGATGCCCACCGCTAAATGTTTCATGTTAAAATTGTAGTTTTGACGAGCATAGAACATCATGTCCTTTCAAATTACAAATTCACAAATTTATAATTTGTTATGGACACTAGCATCATGCCCACCACTAAATGTTTCATTGTGAAATTGTAGTTTTGATGAGTATAGAACATCATGTCCTCTCAAATTACAAATTCACAATTTGTTACGGAGACTAGCACCATGCCCACCACTACATAAATGTTTCATTCTGAAATCGCAGTTTTGATGAGTATAGAACATCATGTCCTTTCAAATTACAAATTCACAAATTGTTATGGAGACTAGCACCATGCCCACCACTAAATGTTTCATTCTGAAATTGTAGTTTTGATGAGCATAGGACATCATGTCCTTTCAAATTTCTACAGTAAATAAATATGTGAGCGCGGGCAGGCGGGAGGTCTGTGGGGCGAGGCCCCCCCGAAGAAGGAAGCGGCGGCAGGCGCTGACGCTCCGAGAGCAATGAGCGGGAGTCTGGCAGCGGATTAAGCTGCTGATGCAGTCGATGTGTTATCAGAGAAAATATTGGATACTACGCCGTGAAAAAGATCGCGGCGTGTCGAGGAGTGAGATAAGAGAGAGGGTGGAGGGGCTCGAGTGCCCCGCGGAGTGTTGGCGCAGCGTCCTCGAGTGCACCTCGCAGGCCAAGCTCACAATCGCAAAAATTTCGGCATTTCCCCCGGTCCCCAGCAGCCTGCCTGCCTGCACCCACCGCCTGCAATATTCCTCCTCACTCTATCATCACTTAAGGCAGCGCACGTGAACTAAGAACTTAGGGAGGGAGGGGGGGTGGAGTTTAAACATTAGCTGGATAGAGACTGGTGGGATGCGGGATGAAGGTACGGAAATTAGAGAGTTGTTACGTTTTTTGATGTTATCGTATACAAATTGAGAGGAAATTGCTCAGAATATTTTAACGTACATATACATAAGCATTTGATAACAAAAATAGCTCCATTTAGTGATGATTTGAATTAACTCTGCTAAGAGATGACCAACATTGACTGATTATTCGCCGTAGAGAAATATATTCAAATATTGGAAAATTTAATGACAGAGTTTTGGAGATAATTTACTAGAAATAAGAAAAGTTACTTCAAGGAATATTTCTCTGTTTAAGAAAACTATCGTAGATTGTGTTTATAGGTTTAAAGTTTCCAATGAAATCTAGATTCACCTTCAAAGCATGGAACGCAACCGAAGAGAGCAGTCAGTCCTACGTAGATTATTAAACGAAGTCAAAACTCAGAATGTGAAAATGTTGCATTATTGTAGGTAATGAATAATATAGATTGTCAAGGAAATTTTCGATATAGGTGCAGAATTATAGTATGTTCCTTGAATATTGCAAGGACATTTTAAATAAATCGTGCTCCAGATATAGCATTTTTTATTAATTCCTCTGCTCACTCAAAAAAAAATAATAGAATTTACAATTATTTTGCGTTCTGCTATTTGACACGAACATGCGAGCGTAGCTCATATGAAACATGTAAAACTTATACTCCAGTGAATATTTGAACGCTCTCAACTTAAAACATAATCCCTGATGCACTTTAGAATACTTGACCTATTACCTTCTAAGACGCTTGCACGATTCAAAATAATATCCCTTCGAAATTAAGAACACAACAGAGTGTCATAAAGAATCCTTTTCATAGTTCATGAGAAGCATATAAACGTACAACCGCGTCTGACCCACCGTGTCGTGTCTGACACAAAATTGAGATTCGTATCAGTAGGCCGGAAACTGAGGTAACTGGAGGCGCGCCGCACACAGGGCGCGCTGTAGGGCTCGCTGTGCACACACGGCAACGCGCGAGTATGGCGGGAGACAGCGCGAGGGGGCGGTGGACGTGTTATCGATTGGATCAGATGGAAGCTTCCATTTTGAGGCGAGTTTGGAGGGGAAATCCTCGCCTGCTCCCTTAGAGGGATTCACCCCTAGCCAATTAGAGGGTTATAATAATCTAATAGACGCGGCGGCGGTTAGGGGAGAGTGGCACAAGGCTGACGTGCTAAGAGGAGGGCAAGCGTCACCGCCTCACCGAGCTCTCAGGCCGGCTTCCAAATCCAGAAGAAGGAAATGCACAATGGAGGTAAGACGATGGGATGTAGCAGCAAGAATGCAGTTTATCCAGGAGGTGGAAGAGCGTAAGCTAGCGCGAATGGAGATACGACGATATAATGTTGCAATGAAATACTGGGTAGGCTCAAACATAAAAAAACATACTAAAAATACTTAAAAAAAGTATTTGAATAGCATAACGAGAACATGATGTGTCTTAATTTTCAACATTCAAACGAACAAAAAAATATTCTTATTGCGTCCTAATTTTGCTCCGAGGTTAGAATTTAAATTTGGGCTATAATTGAAGCTACTGAAAAAACTAACAAAAACTAAATACTGTCAATATGATGTTTAAGAATTTAGTATAAATTTTTCAAAACTTTCAACACTTACAAGGACTTGCAAGCTCAACAGAACAATGCACTGTGCGAGTGAGGTACAGGGTACAGCGGTGTGGTGGTGCAGTGCAGTGTGCACTGTGCGAGTGAGGTACAGGGTACAGCGGTGTGGTGGTGCAGTGCAGTACACAAGTAACGCAGGGCGCTGAGACGCTGTGTGCAGTGCGGTGCAGCGGTACTCCAGGGCCTGGAGGAGCGCCGCCGCTGCAGGCCATGCAAATAAATTAAGTGCGTAACGTAATTCAATTCTGAGGCGGGGAATGGCACACGCGGCAGCGACGAAGGGCAAGGCGAGAGGGCTAGGCAGCGCGAGCGGACTGACCTCGTACGCAAGCGGCGTCTGAACATTTGAACATTTCAAGGCGGCGCGACAGAAACTACCTTCGAAGACAGCGAATGACGGTGTGACAAGCTCGAACTTACTTACACTGCACGCCGATGGGCGCATACTTGAGAGGAGCAAATAATCATGCTTACAAACCTGAACATTCAAAATATAATATATATAATTTCTTGTAAGAGGTAACCAAGCCCCGACTTGATCACCATGTTAGACACCCCCTACTTTAACGCATTTGTTAATCCCTACGCACATATACTCACAGAATTCGACTCACAAGCTTTGTATTATGTTAATGGCGGCCTTTTGAGAAACGGGGGCACATTAACTTGGTTCTTTTTAGTTCTTTAACACGCGTTGTCCTTGGGCCGACTACTGGCGCGGCTGTGTGCACACACGTCCAGTACAGAGCTTCCCAAACCTCTATTGTCACGGCCCTCAAAAATAAATCTCGCCGAGACAAAAGTCTGCATGGTACAAGATCTGAAAATATGAAAAAACTAGTGGCGTGACTCAAAAAGTGGCGGGACTAACTATATTTGTTTCAGACATGAGTGGTATTTTAGCAACGAAACACGTAATGGGTCAAAAATGTTTTTCATCATTTTCTTTGAAATTAACCATTCAAACTCAAACTATGTTAACTGGAATACTGTTACCTGTTTCGCATTTTATCAAATAAACATTCAGTTTCATTTAGATCACATTTATTGATGATACGACGTTCAGTATCCTATCCCCAACACTGACGCGTATCAGCTCGGCTTACATGTAATATTTTCCCTTGAAATCCTGATGTAGGGGACAAAGCGACCAACAAATCAACTGATAAACCATGCTCTATTACATAAATAGTAGAACTTTTAACTTAGCAAAAACAATATACAATTCGTATCATGAGTGTATGTTTAACGATAATTGCAAAATTTATGAGAATTTCTTTATTTTCCCGAGCCTTTGAATTGTAATACTGAACTCGTTATCAGGAGAGCGAAATGGTTAAAAGGGTGACGGATAAGGGGTTCCGTGTATCTAGTATACACAATTATAATTTTTAGAGACAATGCACTTTATCGTTATACAACGAAAGTTATCATGTAGTTAATCAAATTTATATTATTGGATAACCGACAATGGCATATTGAATTTTCCGTACTAATTACGGGATTAACCAGTAATGTAAATTTGATTGATTTTATAGTAACTTTACTTCACAGGGTGGCCACGAAGTAAGGTACCCTTTTAGGAAATTGTATCCTAAACATCTGTTACCGCAGTAGTGCTATCGATATCAGTGATTGCCTTACTTTTGGGCCGCTTCTGTATAACGATAAAATGTATTGTCCCCATAAATTATATTTTTGTAAACTAGATACGCACCATCCCCTTATCCGTCGTATTTGTATAATATCTATCCCATGAAAACGAGTTGAGTATAAAAACTCAAAAGCTCGGGAAAATAAACAAATTTTCAGAAGAAGTTCTGCAATTAACCTTACAGATGTAGCCTGGGAATTCAACATTTCAAGAAATACATGTGATACGAGGTTTGAGGTCATAGGTCCTGGAACAGAATCTGTTTTTGAAAATTCGACCGCCCTGAATGATGAACGACGCGACGTTGTTCGAAAGCTTGGCATTTTTTAAATAAATATCTCAAAATAAAATTTGAAATTTAAATTCCCTAACGTGTGTATGTATATACACACCACTTTGCGTCAATATTTATTTGTGGCCCCAACAGTCCTCTCATGACATCAGTGGGGCGGAATAGCGTGCTTTCATTAGAAGCCCTGCTCCAGGGTGTATTGTAGAGTGATACAGTAAATCTTTCAAAAGTAAATTTCTGTTTTAAATTTGTATTTTCGTCTGGACCTGGTTTTTAAAAAATTGTATATCTAACGTCAGCTCCATTGTTGTACGTTTTACTTGGCGTTGTAGGCGCTTAGGAATTGGACGCCGTCCACTTTTGCTCGTGAGAATTAAGAGCCTTTTATAATGAAAGCAATTACTCGTCGGCAGCCGTTGGCAAGTCCCACAGCGGGTATTTTTTAATTGTCTCTGAAATTCATGGCTCAGTATACTTTGTGCTGGTGTGTAAGTTTCATATTAAAGAAGATAATATTTAAACACTTAATATCCCGGGAAAATACTGACAGGACTCGTCTAATGAGCCTGAAAATAAAAAAATTATTATGGAATTACATTATCGTCTTGAAAAGGGTATTCGCACTAACGCATTCCAAGCGGCAGAACGATACGAAAATCCTTCAAAAAATGGGTCGATTTAGCCGCTCGTTCATATTCAGTGGCGGTGTTGTTGTTCTCCACTAGGTTTGAGAGACACTTACGACATAGAAACTCTCTGGAAGTCGTCAACCGCGGCAGACACTATGCGTTTGCGGTTTTGAAATTTTCAGAATTGGTCAGGCACTCTGCCACTTGGAATAGGATAAATACATGCTTTAGTAAATTGGAAACTCTCTCAAATTGACATGTATTTGAATCTATCATACGTGTGGCAATTTTAAGAAAAAATTTTCATTGTAAGTAAAATTAAACTTTCCAATTTTGATAGCAAAGCCGCCCACTTCGCAAGATCTCGAGAGCTTCCCTAAAACGTGAATCCAAACGAAAATTTCAGGATATTATCACTGGTTTTAATATTTTCAGCGCACTGCATGAATGACAAATCGATTGAAAATCTTTCTCTTTTTCGAAGTCTATAGCTTCAATAGAAGTTGAGAGTCACATACAGTAAACAGAACTGCTTACATCGGTCAAAGAGAGTAGCAGCCGTCTAGACTAAGTCGAAAGGTTTGGTCTGTCTGTATTTCATTGAACTTGATTAGCGGGACGTGACATTGCCGTGAAACACCACAGCGTTAATTAGCCTGCTTGCACACGAAGCCTGCATAGCAGGACCTACATTTGAATAAGGAACGAAAAGATTCGAATAACAGCAGCAGTTGTCGAGAGGTGCTCGTTCCAACGTCTCGTATAAAGCTCGGGTGCAGAGTAAAGCAAATAAAATCGCTCTTGAACTCACAGGCAAGGTCACGTTGTAGCACTTCTGAGATATCGAGCTAAGATTGCTCCGTCCATGTTTCGAAGCTTAGTTAGTCTGTATTGCATAGTAAGTCGAAACTCCAGATTATATACAAACACAAGGCGAAAGAGCGTAGCACAAAAACAGCTTGTACATAACTCAGATTGTTTAAAGTCTTCGTTTACTTTCATTCAGAAATTTTTGTAATGGTCTAAATCTGAAAGCTGATTAAGCTGAGCTCATGAAACTTTGATGGAATATCATAGCAAATATTACGTTAATATCTGTGACAAGTCTAAGTTGTAGGATAAAAATAGATCCATGTAGGTGCTTGTATAAATTTTCACTTCTGAGAGGGAAATAAATTTAACCCAAAAATAAAACTGAGTGGATATATTTCACTGCTGCAGCGGCTTCACAAATCAGACCAAAGCAGCTGATACGTTCCACACCATCGGATACTTTTTTCATTCGAGAGAGGAAGTGGCTGTAGCACAGTCAGGACATGTGAAGCCGGTAAGCAGGTGATAAAGTGCCGAGTTTAGGGCAGGGCGGTAATGAGAAGTCTGAGACACCGAGTGCAGCCCTCCTCACGATTGCAACTCCGCTGCTCTGGCCGAATTGAAGAAAAACATATTTATTTCTTCATCAAGGTTACCCTTCGTTCGAGGGATAAGGCAAAGAAACACAAGAGGATAAGTTGGGACTTGAAGCGACGAGTAACAAACAGAGCGTTTTAGGCAGTCTGGAACTGGACGCTGGCGCGAATGACGGAGCGCTGCTCCTCATGACAGCGTTACATGATGCTCGCACTCCGATATAGTTTGAAGTTCAAGACTGTGAGAACGAGATTGCATGCGTTTGCCAGTAACACTCTTGACTGCGAACTAATACTTAGAATAACAGGATAAGAAACGTGAATAAGTAATCAAACTACTGGGACAAACATTGGCTTCAAGCTGAAAGCAAAAATATGCGCATATGATACATACGCTGTCAAATTGTGTTCATCTTGTCATGTCAGTCAATTATTATCATTAAGCATAATTTTCTTGCAGATAACATAAGCTCATTCTTTGTTATCACTAGAAGAGAAAGTTATCAAATCACGATGTACACCGAGAGTCATAGAACTATGGCAGCTGTACGATAACTTTAGCCTTCTAACCAAAGCGAAAATGAATGAATATATACCCTCACATGTACGAAGATATATTTGCTTCTGCAATTAAAATAATATTAATTTGATATTTTCAAGGATTGTGATTACCATTTGTTCTATCCTATTTTACTGCAAGACCCTTCCGAACGGTCAGCCGACCTTTCTGCTTCTTCCTGGGTCTTATCTTTGTTGATCGAGTGAGTAAATTTAAGCAAATTTACCCAGTTAAAGAGAATATGGTAATAACTCTGTCATGCCGACTGAGGAATGAAAAAGCATTCCAGCCTGAATATGAACTTTTATTCCTTACTAATAAAAGTCATTGCTTTGGTTTAAAAAATATTGATATATTATCAAAACAGTTCATGCTGACGTAGTTAGCTGGTCGTTGTAATGAAGTAACTAGGAATGCGCTTGCATGAACTTCACCTTAAGCAGAAGAATTGTCATTTTTCCCAAAGTCAAATTCCTGACTAATCTTTCGATACCTTCATTCATGGCTTATTTTACCCTGTAGCGTTCATGATCTAATAACGATATTGTAGTATAACGAATGGTGTATCATTACTCCTTTGACCAGCGTTCCCATGCCGTCAAAAATGACAGCAAATCTCATGAGAACTAATGTAATTTTCTGTATCACTGTCACGTGCCCGATTGTCTTCTCTGACATAGTCGTGCCGATTAGGAATACGTACCCTAGAATATTTCCAAATCTAAATCCTCCTGAAAATAAATAAACGGTTACACGTAAAAAAATATAGACTTGAGTACAATAATATGGGATATACAGGGTGTCCCAGAAAAAAGGAAACCCATTTTCAA
>VOMN01081229.1:0-19995 GCA_014899125.1 Orchestia grillus
GCTAAGGCGTACGTCGGGGAATTGATGAAAGATACTATTAGTCGAATTGGATTTCCAGGCTTCTGAGTTTTGATCAGGGAATAATATCTAGGAGCGGATGCAGTTCTCGAGTATAGAGAGTAATACAGTTCATCTGATATTTTTTGGGAATCTTTAAGAGCTTTGAGTTCACTGTTCACTTGTTCTGCAATGTATTCATTGGGATGAGAATTTACTCAATTTTCTGTACTGGGATGAGAACGACACCAACTTTTATTTTCCTTTTTATATAATTGGCATCTAAAATCGAAAGTTCTCGCTCTCTGAAATGTACTTCTTATATATGTGTATATATATATATATTTGTGTAGGCAGGAAACAAATTTTCTTTTATGTATTTTTTGTTGAATACCAGGGACATTTCTTTATTCACTATTATACTATACTATAGAAAATAGTAAATAAAGAAATGCCTCTGGTCTTCAACAAAAAATGCATAAAAGAATATATATATATATATGTACAGCTCCACAAGTGCTTTTTGTTCGTTACTCAATTTCGTGGAATCATTGAATGAAGAAACCAAGAGTACGCTAATTAAGAAATTAACGAGACCATCAGAAAGTTGTCGTTTGCATAACTTGATAAGAAATTCGACCGCTTCTTTGCTTTATCTTTATCCAGTAGGTATAACATTTAACCATTTTCAGTCGCAAATACTTTATTTTCCACATTTCATGTATATTTTAAATGCACCATGTAGTAATACAAGTTTTTAATTTATTGATATTTTTTCGTGTGAGACCATCTATTTAGAACTGAAAGAATTAGCTAGCAAATTCGCGGGTCTAAATTCTCAGGTAAGCATTCCTAATCAGCGAGATTGTGAGAGAGGGCAGTCCATATCAGTGATACTGAAAGTTACATTATTTCATGAAAGATTTTCAATCATTTTTGACGGCATGGGGACGCTTGTATCTTCGCTATCTATCTATAGGGTATGACACTGAAACTCTGGTCGTCTTGTTTGTTTGCTTGCTTGAAACCGTGCACAGAAGAGAAAATATACACTTAAGTCATGTAAAAGAAAGGAATTTAAGTCGGGCAGGTTAGTGAAGTGGACACGGGAATGAGAAAGAGGGCAGAATCGTTTGTCTGTCGGCTCTGAGATATTCGAAATTTATACTTTTTGTTTAATCCTTTATTGTGGATACCGACTTAATTGCATAGGATATATTTCTGGATACGGTTTGATTTTGATCAATTTTATTTGACCTAACGAGTCACGTGTTGTCTATTTATGTATAATAATAGCCGTTGTGTATTGATGTACATGATTTTAATATTCAAAACTTTTCACATAATACGTAGAGAACATTGCTACAACCTCCCTGATATGCGGCGGCATCGCCGTTAAGTTACTGATCATCTATCTACATCTAAGGAAAGCTTATTCTCTTATTTGATAGAATACGACATGAGAATATTTTGGTTAACTTAGATTGTATACGCATAGTTGACTTAAAAATTTATATAATCGAATACCACATGTTTGTATTTTGGTTATTATAGTTTTTTAATGAATAGTTGACAAGACAAGACACAATGCGGAGCAGCTAGTTCTACTAAACAATCCATTGATTTTAATAATAACTACGGTAAATCCCGTTATTTTTGTAGGGGCGCGTATACTGGCCTACATAAAATTATAAAATTAATTTTTTTTTAATTTACGTTTTGTACAGAACTGTTTTACCTTTAAAATTCCAATTTCTGATGTTCAAATAACGACAACGAGAAGCGAACCGTGTTCTCTAAAGATTAATGAACATTCATGATCAATTTTAGTAAAATCGGAAGAAAGAATTTCTCCAAAATTTTTATGAAAAACGTAAGGTACGATTCCACAGCACTGTTAATATTTCCAACCCAGATGTGACCACTAATAACCTTATCCTAAGGTGAAGAATTCAAGAGACCTGCGGCCCGTGACACTACCGCATTGGAAATTTGTCAGGATAACTCTGCCTGTACAAATTTTGAAAGAAAGTTTTTTGAACACAAATCCCATCACGCATGAGACAAGGACAACATGTATTGAAGACATTAAACTATGTATTACATCTTGCTAATTGGGTTAAACCCAATCCACGATTAGCCAACTTACAGACGGTGAAATTGTGTTATTTTGCATTACTTTGAGAGACGCGTCCCATATTTCATGCATCCAGTGTGATGGCCCTTTCTTGACAGTACCAACTGTAACCACTTAGATTTGTAACAAGTGGCCCAATGCAATCGCGCGGGCGAAGTATTGCGTTGGAGTATTCGGAGTCTCTCGAACTGCTTCCAGTAACCACCCGCAGCCTCACAAATAGTTTTCACACACTTCGATAACCGCAACTGTGATTGCTGCTCCTCATGAGACACCCCAAAAACACAGGTATTTCCTGTATCTGCGCAACACTTGAAGGAAAAGCGATTACTCTACAGTCTGGAGGTCAATAAGTTTGCTGTCCATACTCCATAGATTGTAAAAATTATCACACAAACCGGTTTGATGAGCCCTAAACTCACTTTTGCTATCTGATTCCGAAAGCGTATAGATCAAATTATCTCTTTTGTGTTAGTGCGACTCAGAGTCTGCAATAATCAAACAGAGGGTGCGCTGTACATAGACACAACGAAGGTCGGGAAGCTTCAGGTTCAGAATTTTATCACTGTTCTGATAAAAATTGAAGGTCATACAGAAATAGGAACAAAGCTTGTAGGTTTTAGTTCAAACATTGCCCTGACTTGAATCATGATCATGATTTTTATAATTTTTCATTACTTTTTACTGTTCGATATGATACTAACACCATCATATTCGTACAGCTTTCTACATAGCTCCAACAAAAGTAGGTACGCACGTTTGTGTAATGCACGAGTGTTATCGATTAGAACTATAACGCAGTTCTGTTCTAAACGTACCCTATATTAAGCAATTATGTTTAGGAGAATTAGTTCAAATATTAGGGCAAAGTTAAGAACTCTGGCGCCTTCATAGTCTCAGATTAGGCTGTCCAGTTTGACAGCCCTAGCTTATGATAAAAAAGGAGACATTCTCAACATAAATTCTAATTTTTAACGCTATCGTGAAATCTTTGAATTTGATTGTGAAAAATAGACTTCCTAGTACATCTTGAATTGTCCAGTGGCTGCACCCGCGCCTGCTGCGTAAAGCCTAGCGAGTGCTCCCACACAGCGGCAGTTTCGTGCACCACACACACACGCATGGCAGCTCTCCTGTGCGATCCCGTGCGTACATATCCCTTGACCTCCGCGTTATGTTATGACACTCAAGCCAAAGAACACAAATACCTCAATGATATAGGGAAAATTTAAAACTATACAAGTATTAAAGTTCTTATTCTGGACAGATTGGGCAAAAGATTTTGTTGATATGTGAGAATTTTCGTAACCCGGAACAGCAGAGTAAGTCATTAAGAATTGTACATCTGGTGTAGAATATCGACGTCAACTTCCCAGAGTATCAAATTTTAATTGTCGCTAGAAATAATGGTACATTCATACACAACTCATCTGTACTGTTTATATTCTTTACCACGAAATTATTAGGTTTAAGTTTTGCTCTATGAAGCTGCTGGTGTCTTAATTTTTGAGCAACTCCGATTAAATTCTAACGAATCTAAAATGCATGTGAAATGAGATATTTGCTAGGACTGATGTACTATTCCACGAAAGTCAATTACCAGTGTAACAAAAAGCATTCTTGCAAGAGTGTCGTAGGCGAACAAGTCTTCCTATCGTCCGAAGCAAATCGACTTTTCTTCGCGAGTGTTGCGAGTCATAAACTTAAGGCATAGTCAGGTTTGTGCAATGAAATTACTTTCTCGTGATACATATCAAGCTCAAATTTTAAGGGAGGCTTTGGATCTTAGCCAATTTTACCATTTGATAAACGTCAATCTAAACCAATAGAAACATTTTACGACTCGGTTCACTCACCGTACTTTTTGAACATACAGTATATGATCTACGACCTAAAATTTTCACTCGTTTATTCCACGGAAAGGAGGGGGAGGGAGGAGTCTGATGCTCCTGCTAAACGTGAGGGCCTTGACACTACCCAAAATATATCTTCTTTCTGGATGTATTCAAAGAATTCTTGGAATCAATATCCTGACAGGGGACCAAAGATAACAATGATGGACAGCTGAGACCTGTCAGCTGCCGTCGAAAGCCGCTTAGCTGCATTCGAAGATTGAAATAACATTTCGGGGTGACGCAATGTTTGTTCCACTTGCATCAGAGGGACACCCAAGCCGAGAGTTGTTGATATATTTTAAAATATCGTGCGATTAGTGTAAAGACAAGAATTTAGTTTCCTTTATATTTCGGTATTTCAACACGAAAATTAGAAAAAATATTTGGAAGAGAGTATCTTCTACGAAGCAACAACACAGACTTAGTTTTGGGTGTTATCAGATCGACAGACGATGTTTCACGTTTCTCACGTCAATGTGGTATGATAGAGATGGCAAAACTCAAATTCTCCTTTGCAAACTCGATGCAAATGTAGGAGTCCCTCATAGTTGTGAGCTCTGCCACCTACCTACGAAACTGACGCACGTTGAAGAGCACGAGTTCAATTCTTTTGGTTTTTACAGGACCGAAGCTCGAACTGTTGAACACAATCGTAAACGAATCGGAAAATTTGAATAATTTATTACGAATGATGTTACCTGGAAATTTCAAGAACCTTCAACTTTTTTTAGTGTCTGCTAATGCAACCATCATGCTGCTCAAATTCACCGCGTAATTATTCCCAGTATTTTCGGTAACAAAAACGTATTTACTTTCGTCCAAATCTTATCTCGTAATGCACGTTGGTCCTGGAGGGCCTGTGACCCCGACGTCGCAGTTTCTTATCGGTTATCTGGTCAATCTTTTCAATGCCGATATTATACAGCCTCGTGATAAAATCAGACCACAGCTCTTTTCTCATGCATGCAGGTGAAAATTAGTTGTTTGGATATTGGTAAACTTTCTGGATATCGCACAGTTATCTTACCCTCCGACCAATCTAATCAACAGGGCATGTGGCAAGTCCACCAACATCGTCTTTTATTTCATGACTACTCTGGAGTACATAAGCACATCACACGTCTCCGTTACTGAATTCATGTAGTGTCATGTGTTAATTATTGAAAATCGAATTGAAATTAGTGGAACTGCTAAAATTGGAAACGAACGGAAATTTATATTCTGCCTTGTGAATGTTTGATCACCTAAAGAAGTGTAGTTAATTTACTCTCGTATCTCAAAATACAATCAGGTTCAGACTATGAAACAATTTGTGTATTCTCGTAATTATTTGGTGTATTCTTTTTACGTTGAAGTGAATTCAATTTCATTTTATTTGATAGTTACTCGTAAGAATGTTCAAGGTATGGGTTAGGTTCCACGCAGTCATGTTCCACACGAACTTTATATCCAGCACTACATGTCGATTCTTCAAAGTTGCTTGGATTGTCACAGCTATGCAATTTTAGCTCCGCCGTTGGGCAGTAAGAAGACTAAGCGGAAGTAGTCCAACTTATTTTTTCAGGTTTGTGTCTGGAATTACTCTCTCCTCAGAGTGTGGTTTCGCTGCATAAGCTCGAAGAAATATTCCTTGCTAATTAGTTTCGCAGTTAGAATTTCTTCACTACGAATGAATTTTCACTCAGAATGAAGTCAAATTCAAGGAGTCGTAAGACATTCATGTCTTACAATCTTCATTCTACAATTCCCTCTCTAAACCAACTTATGAAAACAGTAACTTGATAAGGCTCTTAAGATTCACTCTATCGTTATCCTATAGAGCTAATCATTGACCATAATAAGGAAATTTATGACTTTTGCTTGTTTCTGCTTGCAGCTCTCCGTCAGCTTGCATTGCTAGAGCACACTTGAGGTCCCTGCAACTTACAGGGCATCTCTAATTACGAATTAATCTGCAGTTTTCAACAGTTTTCGTGTCTCTGCGAACGATTTCCATGCATTTACAGATGGTAGATGAATATGTACTCAGTTCGGCATGTACAAGTGATTTGTGATGCATGAGCCAACTGTGATAAGTTGAATAGCCAAGTTTTCTAGTTTTAACGGAGTAACGGTAAAATTCTAACTGACGGCCAATAAGTTTTGATACTTACAGCATTCTTTATAAATCATTTCTGAACAAGGTTCTATTGCTTCTGTATTGTATATAATGCGACCTCTGCCAGTAGTGCGATTATTTCAATTTATATTTTTATTCGTATTCAGCTTCGTGTGCCAGCGGGTTTCCCGCGTTTATTCTAGATAATGTATGTAGCGTTCGGCCGAGCAGTCAAGTCGCGCAGAGATCTAACGATACTCCGAAGGGAAATGAAAGTTCGTGTTTGTTTAATCATTTATCATAAATCAATGAAAGGTGGGTCACTAAATCGTGGTAAGGAGAACAGTGATAAATTCATTGATTAACAGCATAGTCGTTCAAATGAGTTTCGCATTAACCAGAGAGCGAACGAGGTGGATGATTAGAAGCAATTAATCCGACTAGTATTTAATTAATTTAACTCAGGATTTTATTTCCCCAACTGTCCCGCATTTACGGACTGGCAGAACCCACATACAACAACTCAGATTGACCGACTCAAACGAGCTACTCCAGGTGGGCTATCGCAGTATTTTAATAGAGATTAACTATTATATCCCAGTTCGCAGTTCGAACAAGTCTATTTTCCAGCAAGTTCATGTTCTCGGACCTATGACCAAGTATCTAGCCAATTTCGAGTCTAGTCCGACGCCTTACGTCTTCTTCTTGGACCTAGTCCTACCGCGGATCCCCTCAGACTGCCCTGTCGATTTTGAACTTGTTCGTTCTACTATAGCACGTGACGATTTTTCCAAATCATCGAGAACGCTCCCACGCCTGCATCTGAAATTCAACCGTCCGCCCGTCCCGAAGTATGCTCTGGGATTTCCCTCACTCGTTAGAGATGGATCGCGTTACTGCATCTTGCATGGGGCTCGACCTAAGAATGTAGTTCCCTCTGGTCGGCCCTTGCGGTTACCACCTACGCTTGGAATGCGCATAGCGTCTCACTCGCCTCTCGCATACCATCGCACGACATTGGGTATAGTTAGCCTAGAATATAGCCTGCTACATATATACAATGAACATCTAATTTTGTACAGTATTTCCACTATATACCGCATCTAACTTTGGAAGAAGTTTAAGACCAGGTACAACTACACTTACGTATATGTGAAATTTATTAAAAAATTCGATGTCTCGTAACTCCGCAAACCGAACATTTAAAAAAATCACATTAAAAAATTATTATTTTCGATTGATACACCTTCCTTAGATAAATAAGTCGCATGAAATACTTTCAGAGGAAAAACTCCCCCAGTGTTCCTGAAGGTAGACTGAAAAATCTATGCTTACTATTTTCTCTTGACCCCATGAAGAAAGTGAGCACGAATAGGGAGATGCAGAGTGGAGCGTTGTAGACAGAAGCCAAGAGCACAGTCCACAGAGACTGCAAAGTACATTCATCTCCCAGTACGTCTCGTAAATCAAGTTTATCAGCGAATATATCGTCTTCGACAATGAGAGTAAAGAGCTCCGGTAGGTAATCGGAATGGGGCTACAAGACTGGGTCAGAATTAATATTGTCATTAAATGTAAGCGTGATTTCCTATTACACTCAGAGAAGCGACGCGCATTACATTGCCTTCTCATCAGTATCGTCAAGTGCGCGTGAGCTGATAGCAGAGGCTTAGATCAAAGGTTCGCATGTCGTCGATGATGAGTAGCAGAAATTGTTCGCATTTTGGCTGTAAGTTTACGAATTTTTTAAAAATTCAAGCGGTTTTCGTACCAACCATAAAGCCCCTAAAAATTAAAAACAGTAAAATTCATGAGAATGTGAGTAACTTGTTTAGAAATCAAAACATGCTTCCGACGGACGAGACCTCCTATGATAAAATCAGGGTTTCATTTTACCATAGTCACGTATCGAAGAAGGCAGGTTAAAATTTTCACAACAAATCACGACGGGCAGGCGACAGGTCGTCTGGAGAGTCCTTTGAGTACTCTCCAGTACTAAGATTATTTCATATCGATTTTATCAAAAAATTTATTAAACTTATATTAATGATGAGTTCTAATAGCGACATCAGCATATGCGCAACTCTAACACCAGATCGAGCTTCATGTGTTCTCTCATCGGTCAAATAAGCACCACGCTTAAAAGGGGTACAAAATAATGAAGGCGACATTTCGAGGTAGCCTGCTGTGTACGCATAGGTGCGGATACCCAGGGAAGGATGTTAAATCTGCGGAGAAATGAGGATTTCGTTATGAAAAATAATACTATAGATAAATTTTACATATAAGTTTCGTCAGATCAACTCTTGGTCATAATTTTTAAGGATCTTTACTACTTGACTCGTGGGGTACATTGGTATCGTTGGGTATCAGCTGTGCCCTGATGACTGCACTTGACTATCATGCATAACTTCTAATCGATCACGTGACAAGATGTGCCTTGTAGGCAAAATGTAACCTGGGTGAACCCAAGAAATAGTTCGCTTTTTGATTGCTATTTAGAGCTCCAAGAACTCAGGCAGAGCTGCACGAATACATCATAATTACTTTTGATGAATGTGTAATGTTTTCATAATGGTAAGAAACTAAGCATGACTTTAAAATAAACCATGTTAGAGCTTTGAGCTACATAGTTAAAAGTGAAAACCATGTGTATATACTGTCTCACTAAAGTACCAACTTCGATTGAAGTACTACGAAAGAGTTTAGCTCAAACGATAGTAATTCACGAAGCATCTACGCACAAAAGGTCATCCTGTGATGCATACTCTACCAAAAATTTGAAGTGTGTCCCTTGTAAAGTATCAATAACATTTAACCATCCATGCAGGGCTAAATTGATAGCACTTAGAAATGATGATGACGTGGCGAACAGATCCTAGCAAAACGATGAACTATGAAACAAACAGCTGTGATTTTTATTTGTATGTGTTCTAAAAGTTTTGTCTTGTAAGTATGAAACTTATATGAAAACGATTGTAGGTTGAAATTTTATTGACACACCAAGTATTTTGATCTTGAACTGTGAATTTCTATGCCACAAATTTTGATGTTAAACTTACTTACGGAGGCCAGTTAAAATTTCTTTACGAATACCTTTGGATCCTTTCTATTTGAAGTCTTGTCAAAAGTACAAGGATTTACTGCCGTGTCCCCGTTATTGCTGCCATACTTCCCTACTGTTACAGCAACAAAGGAAAAATTAATTTTGCGAGCAAAACTGATAAATTTCAGTTGTGAAACATTACTTGTTTTCACAGCAGTCTTAGATTAAATAACATTTTAAATATATTCTGATTTAAATAATTTGTTTTTAGAATTTCTCCTGAGTAATATATAGTCAGATGATTTAAGGTTTGCCTTGTTCCAGAAAGATGGCAAAACAAAGTTTGAGTGTGATGGGAAGGTCATGAAGCTCAGGAACATTTATGCCTCGCAGTACAGGCTTCTGGTTGAGGGGGGGGGAAGATAGGGGGCAGTGAAATGATCTGAAGGTGCTTCACAGAGTCGGGATTATGTTCGGCACCTTGTACAGCAATAAAATAAAATCTTCGCATTATTCGAACATCCTAGGTGACCATTTCTCCCATTTTAGGGACTTTTATTTTCCTGATGATTGCGGTGTTTTCAAAACGACCATCCACTGGTCTCGTGCAGAGTAAGATTAATTATGGGATCCCGAGGGATCAATTCTCATATGGAATGGTTTTCGTAATCTGATTTAAACCCTATCGACATTTTTTGAGACTAACTGGAAAGGGAGCTGCGAGCTTCAACACCTGTTCTCTCTTCGTTGGAAGATCTTTCTCAACGCTTGCCTTTATTTATGACAACTATTCGTTTAAACTGTTCGCAAAATCTTGCATAACGTATGTTTAATAGAATTACAGCTGTAATCAATGTAAAAGAAGGTCATATAAACTGTTAAGCTTGATTGTTTTCGTTACATTCGCGTTTCTCCAGTGTACGACAAACTTTTTCGCCGGGTAGTGTACTTTGTACATTAGCTCCTTATTTTGCAGTTCCACTGGCAACTGTTATTCACAGTATTAATAAATTTCGAATGACATGTCTTTCTCCACTAAAAGGTACGTGAAAGCCAACTAAAAGTTATTTGCTCACAATGCTGGAACATAAAACCAGTAAACTTGACATAATAATTCATTGTGCTTAATGAATTCATATCAAGTTTGGGTGCCATGGTGTATAATTTATAAAAACTGCTCCTAAATTGATAGCTCGGAAATGCGTGCTGCTGATGATAATAATAATGAATGGTCAGGTTAATTTAAAATATTTATGCTCATCTTCGCTAAAAAAAAACAGGGTTATGAGCAGTAATCGAATGTACGTCAGAACTAATGCACAGTATTTGACATTCATGTGAATTAAACAGGAGTATAAAGAACAGGTTTTATTTGTTGACTTTAATGGTACGTAATCACTCTAATTGGATGTATGAAAAAGAGCTGAAAATTAGTTCAAACCTTAACAACATAAATTGCAGACTTAACGCCAAAGTTTCATATAAGTAATGAAAATAAGAGAAGTAATAGAAACCGTAAAGCACACTGCTTAAAAAAAGGCTAAAGACATTTACACTTCTCTTTCTCC
Organism: Orchestia grillus; assembly: GCA_014899125.1. Lineage (NCBI taxonomy): Eukaryota > Metazoa > Arthropoda > Malacostraca > Amphipoda > Talitridae > Orchestia > Orchestia grillus. The sequence continues at coordinate 10,742 of VOMN01081229.1, forward strand.
TAGGAAACCTCCAAAGTGTAACTGGTAGGAGAAAGTGTTCATTTCCAGATAATCAAGTACTCGCACGGAGATTAGGAAGCACTGATACGCTAAGTTCACAGTACAACTTCATTAGAAGAGTGAACCTTCCTGTACAGTACTAGGGCACGATCCTGTAACCAAGTTTACCGTACACTGCTCGTATTTCTAAATTATATGCTATTTGTCCTCTGAGAACTAGGTGTAATGATACCGTGCAATCCTGAGTAGGATTACTAAACTATCCTCGAATGAATTAATGGGTTTCGTCAAGTGCAGTTCTCTTATCACTGCCACCATCGCGCTAAGTCCTACTCTATTCCTTAAGAGTTTTTATCATTTCATTTGGTTATCTCGTCGAGATAAATTTGCTCTGTTCTGCCCGACTGTCCAGTGGGGCAATCTCGATACTTACAGTTGCCTCTGGCTCTCGATCTAGCGGTTGTCCCCTCTGTAGCTCTGTAGCTCAAATGTACATTACTGGCCAATGAGGGTGACGTCGAGTTCATTAATCAGCTAATTAATCATCTCAAAATTGATTTTAAACGAAATTTAATTTTGCTGTTACCATGGAGAAATTTAAAACACCCTAAATTACCTACCTTGGATTCCTACTCTCAGAATAAAAGTGTTAAAAAATGTACTGAATAGTTCCACTATCAGAAACTTGTTCATGATGAAAATTCTTCAATCTCTCAGCATAAGTATTTGCTTAGTGTTATACAGGCAACTATTATACCACTTTTTGTTGTCGAAGTGTTATGAAAGAAATGAAAGTTTACAGCCGAGAAAAAAGACGGAAATAAGTACCGCTTTCAGCACTTCCTCCTCTCCGTGTGCAGCACCTGCGTTAACACTTTACTCAGACTTTGATTACGGAAGCTGAACGAACTCTTGTTAGCTGTTGAGAACTCCCTCGTTTAAGGAGCCATTTTTGTCTCATAAAAGAAATATCCATTTTAGTTTATACGATAATATCAACATCAAATACATACATAAGAACAGTATTGTATATGACTTTGAAAAGCCTGAGCTGAGGCTTCATTTCACATTACTTCTCGAATCCACGTCCTTCGCTGAATTTTGCGTCGCTCGGAGCCTACATGTTGATCAGAAACATGAACAGGACATTGATTCCATCATGACTATGATTTAAAGTTCAAATGAGAAATAAAGGGATGATAAAAATCACAGAGAATGTGAAGTAAACCTTTTCTTGTTCGAGAATTCCTTCGCATATTTTTCATGGTATATCTCTGAGGCAAGATATTCGAGGATGATCTTTGTTATCCGAGTGGCAACGATAAAAATATTTACCTCAAAATCTGTTTAATTTTGGAGCTGAACAACTGGACCAGTCCAGTGCACAGTAGAGGTTCCTCAGAAATACGTTACGTGCTTTCGTTCATGTGCTCCTCTGAAGTAATATGTCTGGTGTTAATTAAAATAAAAAATAGCCTTCTTAAAAACCTGAATGCAAATTCAGATTCGATTCCTTATGCGGAACTGATAGATGGACAATTTGCCTGCTTACAAATTTACAGAAAAGTTATAATTGAAAAATTAAACCTTGATGCTAAGACCGAAAAATTTTAATTTGAATGATTCATGCAGAATTAATTATTAGATAAGATTTGTGCAAAGAAAATCAATTCCTGTAATTCAAGCATCATCGCACTATGGATATAATTCCAGTAAAATTACATGCGATTTGCATTGAATTTCTGTTATTTTTTTCCTATTCCAGAAGATAAGCGGAGTTTATGAAGTATTTGACAGCTTCGTGAGGTCATTAAAAACATCACTATGTTTTGAGTCAATCAAATTTGAATGCAATTTTTGAAAAATTTCAACAAACTGCTCAGAGCGTCATTAATTTTTACCCTCTTGAGGTTCGATTTTGGTTTGATACAAGCTCCACTAACTTGTATTAACAGTGTTCCCTTCTAATGTATTCGTATGACCAGTCAAAAATAGCCATTGAGGGCTTTCATTGGAATTTAAGAAAATTACATTTTCAATTGATATTCTACGCCCATTTTGACACGTACGAGTTAACAAGTGAAAACTGTGAGAGTTCAAATTCCAATTGTTGAATAATTAATCGTTTTGGGGGTTCGAATATAGTGGTGGAAATAAGTGTAAGTATATAGGCATCAAATTATTAGGAATTTTTTTATTACTGCACAAATTCTTTTGAAAATTTATGTATGGAACGTAGATCGTATGGGAATCAGTATATATATCCGATTCTATAATACGTTTCCACGAAATAAAGTTCTTCACAAAACTACGTTTTCTAAGGTAGAATTAAGCATGAGACAGTTTTGAAAATTTGTATTTGACAACAAAATGGTACAAATTTTACTATTTACAGTTATTCCCTCTCAATTGCAATACTTTAGCACATTGCTCTGCATTGAGCCAATAAAATTCCTAAGAGTCATAAGGAATTTCATTCCGATACTGTTTAAGTCAAGTCTCTAACGTTTCCCTATCTTCAAACTGACGTCCTTTGTGGTACACTCTTCTTGAGAAATTTCCCAACAAATTTTCTATTGGGTTTAAGTTTGGAGACATTGCGGGCCAGCCCAAAACTTCTTTGTCTCTTGTTTTAAACCAGTCTTTCGTGAGCTTAGAGGTGTGTATGGCTACGTTGTCCTGTTGAAAAATGGCATAATTGTTGTATAGATGATTCAAATATGGGACAGAATTTTTTTTTTTTTTTCTGTCCGTGGAAAGGAAAAAATTTTATTTTTTTCGTGGAAAGATATAATAAAATCGATTATGTATACTGATTCTCATGGGATCAACGTTGCACACACGAATTTTCAGAGGAATTTGTGGAGAAAAAAGGAAGTTTTCATCAATCTGATGTGTGTTTCGATTACTTTGGTACTTAGAACTTTGGCAGTGTAGAGCTACGAAACTCAACTTGTGCTCTAATTTTTTTTCTCCTTTCTCTACTAGATCAAGCCCCCCAGGAAGTCAGATCGTGTATCAGACAGCGGGAATTTTATTTCGAAATTTGTTACACATCTAAATAACTAAAAAGTAATCTTAGTTCAGAAAACATCAATTCTATATATTTCAAAGTATAATGCTTATTGAAAAAACACCCATTAGAAGAGTTCGTGTTTTGTGCAAAATTTGTGCGTTTTGAGAACAAGTGCATTTATGAGAGAATGATGACGTTTAGACATTCCTGGAGAGAACAACATCAGCGTCTTATATAATAAAGCTTCAGTAAAGCCTAGACCTCCACTCTTCATTTCTCTTATATCTTCGCCAGCTGAGTCATCAACATGGACAACAAATCCGTATCATCTAAAACATCTAAAGCATCTAAAGCATCTGCAGCATCTAAAGCTCCAAACGATCCGTAAGTACCGTAGGCCAGATGCACGCTTTTTGTCAGAAATTTTACTTCAATCTTTTACTGATCTTTAAGACGTTTCGAATGTTTCGTCTAGTTTGTGTAGGTTGATTTCCTCATCGTTTGTTTTATTGATCTCATTTATTAATAAAACCTTTTTCTTTATTCCCTAAATCGACTGAGATCCTTTGTAATTTGTATGTTATTTGCTTTCAAAGGTAAACTGCATATTTTCATTTGTCAAGGCAATCTCAAACTTGTTTCTTTCGATTAAAATAATCTATATCGAATGACCTGAAACTTGGGAACTCATTTCTGATGAGCTGAGATTTGAGTATTTATTTCTAATGACTTTAGATTTGAGAACCCATCTCTGAAGACTAAAGATTTGAAAACTCATTTCTGATGACTTGAGATTTGAAACCCATCAATCACTCTCAAGCACTGGTGCTAATTTAACATGTTACTCACTACACCAGCTGGCAATAAAAGTTAGTGGTAGCACCTACTGCTAATCAGACAATTTTCTGGTAGCAGCTGCTGCTAATGAGATAAGTTACTTGCAACACTTATTGCTAATAAGAAAAATTACTTGCAACACTCGTTGCTGATCAGACAAGTTACTTGCAACACTTGCTGCCAATGAGACAAGTTACTAGCAACATCTGCTCCATCCGCTCTTACAAAACTCGATCACGTACCGGGAATAAATATGCAAATTCAGCGCTACTTTGTCAAATTTTTCTCGCCCGAATCTTCCCAGCGTGCACACCATGTACCACAACTTGGCTACAAAATTTGACAAAAACGCTGACTGTGCACGACCTCTCCAGGGACAAGTCTAGGATATGTGCAGGCGAATCTGCGGTCCTGGCCCTCATGAGATAGTTGGTAGCACCGAGAACAGCTGCGCTCTAAAATTCTCGTAGTCTAACAGCTAGTTAAGGATGCGGAAACAACTCTTGACCCTCGGATGAGGGAAATCCAGTAACTGCCCTCTACAAGTTCACTGGCAAATGGGCAAGTGTCCGGCCGTGTCGCTCGTAAAGCTCACTAAGTCACGCTGTCAAAGCAGCCACCGATGAAAAAAACTTTATTAATTCCAAACGTTTTACTGTCAGGTTTTCAATGCCTTACAACTACTGGCGTGGTGAGGCACGTGAGGAATGTGTGGCTTAAGCTTATTTTTCCAAGGGAAGTACTCCCTGGTTACGTGAAATACCTTGCCTGAGCCGGGATCGAACCCTGAACGTCCCACATGCGAGGCCATCAAGCTAACCAGTACGCCATGGAGCCCACTACTATAGTAAACAAACAGCAAAGGTATCGGCTTCCTTTGAAATTTCATCTCAGTTCCTGATTGACACTAATAATTATTGTCTTTTTCTTTACGTTACTCCATCGATTACCTTACTCTTTACTACTCATCAATTACTCTACCATTACTACTCAACGATTGCTTTACAGTAAGGTACATCAATAAAACGTGGTGCAGGGGAGAGCAAAAATTCTCGCACCTATCCACATTTTTGGAGCATCAGGTTACCGTAATCTGGTTATGAGACGTTGGAGTTGACTTACGGACTTTTTCACTGCAATTTTAACGCTAATCGCTTAATGATTTCCGAAGCTTACAACTAAACTGTAATCATCTGTTTTAGTCGCTGCTCATGCGGAAATCTTGCATTATCTTCTTGAAACAGCAAAGGTTGGCAGGAGACTGCGTAACAGTAGATTTGCATCACAAATTTAGATACTGATCAAAACATCGTTTATCGTCTGCATATAATCGCTGAAGGATTTAAAGAATTTTTTTAAACACACTTGGATGAAGATATGGAAGGTTAAAATATTACAGTTGCATTTCTTTTTCAGCATTACTAATTCTGAGCATTTCATAATCATTCATCTCCATCATCATGTGCAAACGAAAATGCTTCCTTTTTCTCATATTTTTGTTCTTACAAGCAGGAGAATGGATAAACTAAAACTGAGATTTTAGTACAAAATAAAAAGTACCTTTACCTTTATTTATTCCAACACGGTTTATCGTTGGGTTTTCAATGCCGTGTAACTACTAGCGCGTGAAAGATGAATGTGAGCTTTAAGCGTCCTTTTCTAAGGTAAGCACTCCGTTGTTACGTGAAAATCACCATTTACCTGAGCCGGGAGTCGAGCCCTAAGCTTCTCAGCTGTGAGGCTGTCACGTTAACCTGTGCACCACCGAGCCCCAAACGACGAGCGCCTCTCCCAGCGCGGGATAGAGCGCTTTTGGAGAAGACAATCATGGTCAAAATGATGAAAATCATCCAAATACTTATCTGTAGTACCATGAATTGGTTAGAGACCGGAAAATTTAAAAATCCACCTGCCCAAGGATGGCTACTATCTAAGAACTTTGGAGATTCTCCGGAGAGGCAATACCCAAAGCTTTATTTTTTACTTATGTAACGTAAAGTAGTTGACGCTAACGTACACCATGTCAAATTAATTATCAACGAAAGTAGCGCACTGATTTTTTTAATGTTTCGAAAAAATTACTTTATCATTCCTGAAATGGATGGAGCAAATGAAATTTGTATGTAGTACTAATCATGCACTCTATGTAATGAGAGTGAGGACGAAGTGATGACGAAGATTATACTGAGTACAGACTTTCGTGTTGCAAGGACGAGTCGACTGCATTCAGGGTATACTTTAAAATGCATAGTCGAAATTGACTAGACATTATTGAATCCCTAAATTTGTCATATCATCTCCCATCAATAAATTCTTTACATGATCAGTCTTGTGTACGTTAAGGATAAGTCCATTAAGTTATTTACAGGTATATATACGCTTAGCATCTGGTCCTCTAGGATGCCCTAGAAGTCATGGAACTTATTTGGGCCCGTAAGTAGATATATATGAAACTGTCCATTGTAATAGTTTAAAAAAATCCATGCTCGTAATATTTTTTAAATCTCTTAGGGCAATGAATCGTTTAAAAATTTAGTTCAATCTTACCATGAATGGAGTAAAACTACAGGATAATAGAGGACAAACATACCATAAATTTGATACTAAGCCAAAATCTATAATATCTCAACTAACATTTTCAAAGTGCACATACTAAACGTAATGGTAAATCCTAAATATATACTAAGCGCAGGAATAGCAAGCGCTCAACTCTGAAATGAAAAAAATCCCCGATTGTCTCGCAAAATTCTGGATTAATAATCGCTCAGAGTTAATCACAATTTGCTATAATTTATTTCCATCCATTTTATAAAATTTCAATGTTTACTCTACTCAGAATTTTATAGCCGTTCATTCAAATACCTGTGCTGAAGAGCGTCATTAAAAAGACGTACGAAAGGATGGACATATACATAGGAGTCTATGTCAAATCCGTCTTGACTGCAATTAATCAGTTCTCGACGAACCTTATCAGTGCCTTGGAGATATAATTGCGGAAAACAAGAGTAACACAGTCTAGACATGTCATGTACTGTTACGATGTGGGCAACATCTTGACACAATGCTTCTTATCAATCAAACTATGACACAGTCTAGACTGTGTCATAGTTTGATTGATGAGAAGCATTGTGTCAAGATGACGCTACATCGTAACAGCACATGACATGACCTGGAGCTTCGCTAGGTAGCCGAGGAAAGTAGTTTACTTTGATGTCGATTGATCAATGAGACGGAACAAGTGATTGAACATACAAGTTAAAATGTAACTCTTCGTCTCCGGAGGAAAATATGCCTAGATTACAATTATACTTAACACAATTAAGCTTCATTGCCTATGAGTGAAAACGTCATGATGCCCCTACACTTTATCTTTAATATCATTGGCTGATTTATTTAGGTCATTTTATCCACCCGGAATCAACCAAACAAGAGCTAGTGGAAAGGCGTGTAGAATGCCGCGAGGTGCTTGATCTTTTCTCAGTCACTACATATTTTGCTTAAATTATTGCATACTTACACTAACAATGAAACCCATTATCAATGAAATAAACTTATTTCAAGTATTTATTGACCCGGTTGATAGAACCTATATTAACGCACTTTACACGCGACGAAATGGTGTTTCACGTTTCCGCTAAAATGGAAGGCTGAAACAAAATTTTGTATTTCTGACATGATTATGCGCATCATAAGCTTGTAATAAAACATTTTAATAAATGTGCGTCATAAATGCATTATAACGAACTCTTCTGATTCGGACGACATCATGACGCATATGTTTGTGCGCCGCCCAAGGCACAGGCAGCGTGTCTATTATATTTCATGTGTAAGTTTCATTTTCTTTGTCAAACCTTTAATATAATAATGCAATGAACGTAAGAATAAAAAATGAGGAAAAAATCGGATATTTTAAGCCTTCGGTACCAGTGAACTAGCATAACCTGGAGTTACAGGTTCGATACGTCAATATAGTTATACAAGTAACGAATGCAATAATGTATCTCTAAACTAATTTACCAATCTACTAAAATGACACTTCATAGAGGAGAGTACGGTCGAAGTATTTATTCACCACGGGCAGAGCTAGGCAGTGCTACTTTGAAATGTAGCGGCCGCTACATTTCAAAGTAGCGCTGCCCACCTCTGAGTCCACGGGTTCGCATAGCCACGTACACCCTCATATGTCACCAGACGCTACGACACTGACTGAGCTGAAGAACGAACGTTGGCCCTCAAGTGTACCAAAAATACGTATAGTGCGAGACATAGAAGAGATTTATCTCAGACATTTCATCATTATGGGAAGGAAACCCCTATGACTGTAAAAAATTCATTAGTAGATATCTTATGTAGTCTTGAACAAAAATAAAAGCCCAGTTCATTGTCAAAAAAACTGGGATGAAGAGTGCCACTCCATTAACATATGAAACACTGTAATAAAAATCTTTGAAAATTAACAGGGACTACACTGCGGGCCACGCTATTAGTGAAACTAATATTTCTACATCTCAGTAACAGTATCTCTTTAATTCAGTCCGCATCTTTGCTACAGGTATACTTTGTGCAATCAGAGGTGGGCAGCGCTGTGTGCAATGTTAATTCATCTTATCATACCCAGAAATGTGTGACCCAAAGAACTGGAACAGTTCAAGACAAAAGACTTTGCTCGCTGGTAGGACCTACAGTCTTCTTTTTTTTGGATTTGCATGCGATTGTGATTTGGTGATGGCATGTACAGCATTCAGGTACGTACATTTGCTCAAAATATTTATTACAGTTCTTTAAAAGATACGCGAGCATTATGTTTAATTGTGTACTGTTTCTTTTCATGTATCTTTAACATATTTTAAAATATGCACAATTTTTTAAAGAAAATGTGCAACAATGTTTTCATTAGCCTCATCAAGTGCTGTCGAAGCATATCATGTTAAGTTAAGCTAGGACTAAATCATATACTTCTCATATGTTACGTCAAATACGCTAGAACGGCATCAATACTTAAAAAAAGAGTAATTTTTGAAATGAAATGTTAAATATTCAAGCACAGTGAAGTGAAAGTGGATTTTGTGTAGTCTGCTTTCATCACTCTGAAAATGTTATCAAATAAAATATTAACTGGTCCATATTTGTACTTGTTTCACCTCGCTGAGCATTTTCATGGAAATAACCCTTCATATCATTTTTAATGAAAAAAATTAATAATGTTCATTAGCAAGTTGGTTTGGTCATTTCACGAGAAAGAATTAAAAAAAACAATGTAAGGATTTTTGGGCGTATTTAAACAGAATAATGTTATTTTCATTAAAATTTACATTTAGTAATATTCAATTTACATAGCTGGGTGTGTCACCCAGTGTTTGATTGTAGGAATTGTTAATACTGTTCGCAACTGTGGGAAGAA
>VOMN01081242.1:0-13851 GCA_014899125.1 Orchestia grillus
AGCGACCTCTCAAATTTTGGCGAACGACAGCTAGGGAATTGTCGTTCCGTCACACATTGTTTGGAATCATTTGAGGATGGCTTCACGTTTCTCGTAAAAATGTCCAAAAATTGTTGTCAATCAGATGTTTGCAGGAAATATTCCTCCCCAACGGGTAGCTAACTTTTTGAGAAGCTACAACAAAAGAACAATTACTCCGTGAGTCTCGTCTGCTGAACTGAGTCGGTGAGACCTTGTATCTGGTGGCGCCGCTGGTTGTGCACAAATAAAATTCTTACAGAAGCTGCTTTACAGGAAGAGTTGGAATGTGAAATAGTTGCTTGAAATTGTAAGTTATCGAAGTAGCAGTCAAAGTAGAAGTAGTCGTTTTCTGCAAGAAGGACCTCAATTACATTAAAAAGATATTGTAAAATACAATCGATCACAAAACTAAGAGGTGGTCAAAGTGAAAATGGAGGAAATCCTAGTTTATAAAACCACGCTCTTTATTACATTCGAACAGAAGTTTTTCACAAATTGCGTGAAAGATATGGAAACTAAGATCTTAACATTTTATAAAAGACAATCATGTCATGAATAGAAAATTGTATCGCAATTCATGAATCTATACAGCAGAAGAACAAACAAAAATCTGGTAAACATTGTAACCCAACGATGACAAACATCTTTTACTACTGAACGCGCCCCGCCAGAAATGGCGGGACAAATGATGTTAAATTCTTAAGATGGCCTCTTATTTAAACGGTCCATATCACTGATGCGGACTGCCTTATCTGACATTTTCGCTATTAGTTCAGAAATACCGGCCTGTGAATTTTCTTCTATCTAAATCCTTAGGAGCGTGACAAAGAGACGGACCAAGCAAGCAAACAACACCTGTGTATTAGTACAAGGTGTCCCAGAAATAATTGACCCTTGCTTCGATGAGTAAATAGGATACCAAATTGTAAGGCGTCCTATTAAAATAGGGCATCCAAATTAAAAGGGTCAGTTACTTCTGCACCCTGCAATTTGGTATCCTATTAACTCATCAACGCAAGGGTCAGTTACTTCAGGGACACCCTGTATATATTGGAACTACTTTCAGAAGTCTGTCGCGCATTGAAAAGCAAACAAAAATAAACTGAGATGATCAGTCTGTACTGATTTTATTACAGAGCAAATAGATCAGGAGGTGTATTCATGAAGACGTCGGACTGCTGCCTGCGGAAGATCCATCACGACAGCACGCCCCATAGCCATGCGCCAACATACCGACACTCGCTTACCGCCTCCGTGAAGAAGCACCCGCTATCGCATGTCAGAAGCGCGTCCACTTGCATCATTTGATCATGCGCCAATTAGCGGGATCATTGGGACCCCATAATACGTGAGGGCAGGCCCCGACTCACAGCTGCAGGTCGTGCGTAAGGGAGCCTGTAGCCAGGCTACCGAAGCGTGGGTGCCCGGTTGACCAGGGTGGAAGCTCACGCTCAGCCTCGGGCGCCCACACCGCGTCGTCGTGAGGCTGCGGCGCGTGAGGCACAGCACGCGACGACGCGCTTCATCGAACTCGCTTTAAATTACGACGGAAGGGGAATTCTTGGCGTGTTACTCCGACTCGGCTTTCCTATAGCGATGATATTAAATTTGGTTGTGGTTTACGAGCGGTGTTAATTAAGATTCTGATGTCAATGTCTTGTTTATAAATATTTGGATAGCTATTCCGTTCCTAGTTGTCAATGGTCCGATCTGCGAGAACCTCGAACTTGAACTCGAGACTGGGTTAGAAATACCGACAGCTTCAAAAGCAAACTGATGAATTGGGATCCGTAGAACTACTGTAAGATTAATATGAATAAAGTCTTTTTTCGAGTTTTTATGCTAAAATGGCTTACGGAATAACATAACAGCACGTCTTTACATCAAGTGTACTTGACTGGTTAAATATTTTAATGTTAAATTTGAAAACTTAGTTCCATCGCGTGTTTTTCAAAGGTATTTTGATAATACTGGAAAACAGGCATATCTCTGAGCTGAATTTCATATTTGCTAAGAAAATATTTATCGAGGAGAGAACGCTGTTTTAAAACAAGCTCGCGAAGCGATCAATAATAAGTCAGTTACGCATCGTTTGCAAAGGCAACATTAGGTTCATTTTGTCGCATACGCTTGCAGCTGACATCAAAATTCATATTTTTAACGCAACCTTCTTTAGGCCCCCGTTCCAAATCCAAATTCTCAGATTTGAATAGAAAAAATGCGCAACACGCTACTGACTGAGTTTTACATCACGATGTCCCCTCATCTTCACAATCAAGTTGGAGGCAAGTCCATGGTCACTAGTGACATGAACACGAATTGGTTCAGGACGATCAGAACACCACGAAACTTTACAATAAACAATGGCTCAAAATAAAATAAATTAGCTACAAGTGCGATTAAACATTGCGTCAGGGTTTGGCGAAAATGAGCATTTAGCTTGCATATTTAGTGTAACACAACTTCTTCATTTATTCGTAAAACTTGCAATATTCCCACTTCCTGTTGCCATGAATTTAAAGAGTGCTGCTCACGATGCACTGGCAGGCTACAAGCGATACTGAGCCGAAGACAACTATTCGTTCTTTCAGTAAAGGTAATGGAAAGCCGAATACGCTCTTTAACGGCTACAGATTCAGAATGAATTCTAATTTGGAATCCTAAACTTGCTGATTAGCCGGAAAACTTTCAAGAAAACCCTCCGGAAATGAGCAGGAACAAATGGTGCTGCCGCATGAATGAAAGTTCTAGTGATTTATGCATAATTATTGCCAACTACTTCGTGAAACAACAATTTGCAAGAAAAATGTTTTGAGCGACATCCAATCAAATCATCGTATGTTTCCACATATGTAACAAGTGGAAATCTTCGAGTTTAAAGCCCAATATAGACGACAGGAAAGCAATCAATGTGGTTCGATGTTACAGATGGTATTAACCGTTTTGGTTCTAGTGATACCGATGAAAACCACCTACTGTAACTCAACTTCTTATATGAGAGAATATTTAATAAACGAAATTTTGAAGTATTGAGAATCCCTGGAAAACATCAAATGATATTTTTCTAATAACTCTCATACAACTATTCAATTACCAACAAATGTAGCTGGAAGTTGTGTCGTGTATATTTTGGTTGTGATGAATGAAGGCCTCAATTCCAGGCTCAATAGACTGAGAGCTTTGTAGACTTACGAACGAACGATTTATGTCAGGCGCGGTATTTTATTCACCACAAGCGATTTACCCGTGCTAGTTTTTGCACAATATTTTCTAAAGGCTCGCTTTGAAGTTGTCATTCTATGTATGAGTAATAAATGAGTTGCGAAATTTCTCAATGTTCCTGTTATAAAGTTGTGCAATTTCCCGGCCATCATTCAAAATCACATCTGCGATAAACCTCAACCTTGTAAAAGTCACTGAGTGGAGAATCACAGTAAAAAAAAATTAAGACCTACTGTAACCTCCGAATATTTCACACAAAGTAATACAAACAGAGAATAAAAGACAAAAGTAAAATTTTAAAACGACTAAAACCGACTGGAGCTAACTTAGAATATGACCATCAATTGATTGCGATTGTGCTCAACTGATATGTTACTACGTAAATTTGCCTGTGAATAGTGGAGCCAAACTCTGACTGTTGTGATTACCCCTACAACTTGAGCATGAATTTTATATTGCAATGCACGGGGTGCAGTTTTGGCTGATGCACAAACGGAACAACCACGTGCAACCAAGCGTGCTGTATAACTTCTAAGCGACTGCAGTCAAACACGCTGCCTCCTGCTGCGATCCATCTTTATCGTAATTGTTATAGTTGAAAAACTACCCCACTGGCAAGTCTGCTAAATAAATAATTGCCTGGGCCATACATTAAAAATTCGTAAATCACTCTGAAGTTGTTATGTTAAATGAAGGTTATATTATCTTTCATGTAAAATCGTACAGACTATTTGACATTGATATAGTATGAAGTGCATTTGAATTTAGTGTAGTGAAATAATAACTTTTTTAGTAATAAAATGTGAAAATGTAGGGGAGATCAGCCACTTCGAAGGGGAAAAATTAATGCATGGTTAAGTTTATGGATTATAGAAAATCCCTTATTGTGAAGACACCTACCTAATAAAATGGCAAATTATGATCATTACTTATGTATTGTGCAAAATACTGACCAATTATAATGCGATGGCAAAACAATGGGTTAGTAAATATGTTTGCCTCTGAATTTGACGAAATTGAAAAGTTTCTAAAACTATAAAGGGAATCCCATTCGTCAATTTTCAGAGTGCATTTTTGTAATGAAAATTTGGTGCTCGACTGCGGTGAGTGTTAAATTAGAGCTTGTGAAGCTGGTAATGCGGTGGCACCCGATGACAATGCTGGAATATTACAGTGACATTTCTGCCATCGAGCATAATTTCGCTGGCGTGTCATTTTTGCGTGTTCCAGTCATCGTGAAGAATCGAACGCGTCCCCAATATTGGTGGCTATTTTCTTTTCTTCAAATTAGCTATGGTTGTTTTGGCTGATTGAGGCGCGAAAGCAGTAATTTACTATTTTCTTACGTCAGAATAAAACTATCAGTTAGATACATATAGTTTTTTAAATGCACTTAAGGTGCATTCTCACTTTTGTTTCGGACATTTGTGTTAAACTTTCTCGAAGAAAAACACAATTATACAGAAATTCTAAATTTATGGTCGGGAGGAAATTGCTTGACATTGTTTTCATTTATATATTAATAAAATCGCAAACTTTACTCGGAACGATTTAAGATCTTTGAAGCAAACCAAATAATCCACTACTCTTACTCTTCCCCCTTGCCTCTTGACATTGGGTGTAATTAGTATCGTTTTAATGAAAATGACATCGAGAAAATACATCACAAGTACTTCTCGATATTTGTCGTGCTTGTTTCAAGCATTTTTTGAATCGTTTAAAAACTTTCAGTACCAAGTATTCAATCTACAGTACATTCATATGTAATCTCGATTCAAAAGCACATATTTTTAATTATGTACCCGGAACTCAACATTTTAAGCACAACTCAAATCGTGCACAAAACTTGAACGGCAAATATCGAGGACTACCTGCTGTTGAATGAAACCTAATCGCTCGCACGATCTCAACTTAATGAATGAATTGTTTTACGGGTGTAGGGAAGCGCAACTTCCCCTCACTGAGTCCGTCACACGCAGTGTCAGTTTTCCTTGGACTATCAATAATACTCGGCATTCTTCAGGTTAATTCTGTCGTACTAACTACACTATCCGATCACTAAGAAGTGTCGCCCACTGAATTTTGCACCGGTATATCCGAACTTGACATTCAACTCTGCTTTGCTGCATTCATCCCTGAAAAATTATTCAAGCTGAATTTACTAGGTTTACATTTTACTGAAATTTATTTCCGTAAAATAATTCTAAAGCACAATTGCATTTCTAGTATTCACTATAATCTATGTTATTGGAAGTGAGATTTATCAAAACAAGGGTTAGGTGCACGAACAAATATTTTGTAGCATGCTGTCAATCCTCCACTGTCACAATATTTCCTGCTGCGTAAAATGCGAGATTTATTGGCGTTACTGCCACTCATATAACTCGTTGAAATTAATGAATGAGGCTCCATTCATAGTTTTTGCAGTGTGTGAAACACCAGAAAGGTTTAAATGCTGGAAACTAGGTACGTTACCTCATGTTGAAATTTGAGATTATAACTTAGCAAGCATTCGAACTTTATGTCCCCGTTTTTTTTTTAACAAAGCCTAAGAGCCCGAAGCTCTCGAGTCGTTTGTACTTTTAAACATTTCCAAATTGACTAGTTAGTATCATCCAATTCTCTAATATAATTTATGCGTGTCACTGGAGGTCAAAATTGTGAAGGAGTTTCAGCCGTCACAAACACGAGAAGCGTGACGGTTCACTCTGGATGATTGGCTCGAACCAGAGCCAATTACGTGCTCAGACACAACCTCTGCAGAATTCTACAATATTTTTAACTGGAAATCTTCACAAATGATTATCGAGATGGAAACAAAGAAATTCCGAGCTCATGGCTAGGGCCTCTACATTTGAAGTTTGTCTGTCGTTTTAGAAAAGACACTCAAGTGCCTGATTTACAGGAATAAGCCTCAGAATCCACTACTTTTTCCCGATACATTCATGTATTTACTGATTACGCATTAATATTCTAACCGCCACAAATGAAAAACCCTTACAGCTTACTGTCCAGTTGATTAAAAAATTTTGATACTCACAATGGCACTGGCGCTAACCGCCTGTTTGAACAAGAACTCTTTTTGCTACAGCGCTGTTTCTTGCCTGCTTTACGGCTTATCTAACAAAGGTCATCGTGCATCGTGAGGCTGGAAGAAGCGTGCCCGCCTGAGGTGCCGTGGGCACGTGTACCAGCTCATGGAAGAATGTCTGAGGACTCCCGAAGCGCGGCCAGTTATGGCTTCTAAATCACGTCCAAGCCAACAGCAACCAGTCGTCAGCTCGGCTCAACTCGCAGTTAAGATTAGCAGATAAAAGTTTCGGGAGAATATCAGCGGCACATGACAAAGATAGATCCGATGACGCGCGATTATGCTATTTTAGGGAATATTTTCTAACGTCACGCGTGGCTTGCCAGCAAAGGAAGAGACAGGCAGCCGAGCTGGGCATGGTTTACTCTGCGTAGATTGCGGAGTAAAATTCTTTTGCAGTTGACAACGGAATTTGAGGATTCCCAAGATTTTTAAAAATCGTAGTGACTGTATAACGGAGGTCTTAACGGCTTCGCTCAAATGCTACCTGACGAACGGTAAACGATTAACGGTAAAAATAAGTACACGAACAGAACCTACGTATCATTAGCCTTAGCTGATCATCAGGGTGAAATCGAGGCTAGGCGTTACGTAATTTTCACATTACTCTCACATCACACAAATAATGCTTTTTAATACTCTAGGGCTATTGAATAATTTCACTGAAACTAAACTGTAAAATACACTGGAAACAAGGTACGCATGTGCTACAAAATTTCAGGAGCCTTTTTTTAGGAAGAATTTAGCTGATATTTAGAAGCTGCTCACCGCATTGCGTGTTTACCGTCATCATGGACCGCAGTGGAGGCTATGCGGTGCTTAATGTTGCATCTCTCTCACCTCTGATGGCAGCCCGTCCATAGGCCCTGGTGTGGTGGGTGTACTTGTGGGGCAAGTGTGCCTGTGATGTACGTGTGTATGTGTGGGGTGTGTCCCTGTGTGGTGCGTGTGTCTGTGTGGCGCGTGTGTCTGTGAGGTGCATGTGCAAGTGTGACGTACATTGCCAGTCAGGCCCACGCTGTCAGTCAGGCACATGCTGCCAGTCAGGCCCACGCTGTCAGTCAGGCCCATGCTGTCAGTCAGGCCCACGCTGCCAGTCAGGCCCACGCTGTCAGTCAGGCCCACGCTGCCAGTCAGGCACACNGCCAGTCAGGCACACGCTGCCAGTCAGGCACACGCTGCCTGCTCTCAAACTTGTTTTGCTAAAATAACATAAACTTGATCTCGTCAAACAATAGAGACAAAACATAAGGTTGAAGTAAAAAAGTGCGAAATAATCTTTCAATCTTCAGAAATCAGTGATCTTGGGAAAGTTGAACATTCCTGGTTGAATTTCTGGCGTAGGGAAAAGTTCTAATTAAGCGCGAGCGCAGCACCGCAGCAGCGTGCGCAAAACAGCGGCGCGGGAGAGTCGCAAGGCTCAGCGGGCAAAAAAATGAGATTTTTATTTCCAAGTTCCCAATGAAATGCAGACGCAAATTCTCGAGCTGGAACGAAGATAAAAACCGCGGACCTCGAGGCAATTGCACGGAAAAGTTTCGACCCGGGCCTGGTGGTGAATAAGTCGTAATGATTTTATTGACAGGAAGACTGACTTTATGGACAAACGCCGCGGGGTCCTCATTTCGCTCCTCCAAAATGTCTTCTTTTTCCAATGAAATTCTCTTCACAAGCATGAGGGAGGGCCTTCGAAAGAAAATTCTTGGCGAGCAGAAAAACTCGGGAATTGAAAATCTCGGTGCCCGCTTTCCAAATAGGTATAAATGTTTTCATTGAAATCGCCTAGCGCTAGTGACAACAAAAATAAGTGCAGGCATTAACAAAAATCATCATATTATTTCAATTAGTAACTAATGCATTGCTTTCATTTTTATTGCTTGCAATATGGAGACAAGTTGTGCCACTTCATTTTTTCCCTTCAGCGATAATTTTAACGACACAATTGTACTGTTCAATTTTTTTTCATTGAATTTTTTGGTTAGAATCATTCCCGATGTAGAGTTATATTAAGGATAAGATAAGTAGGTCCACATTAAACGAGAATGCCTATTCTCCAGAGTATGCACTAAGAGACTTCTCAAACCATGCATTTCGAACGTTTCATTATATTTCGTAAGAGTAGGTGCAGGTATGGTCAGTCAACACACCTACGGCACGAGGAAGCTGTACACATGAGCGTCACTTCTATCAGTCTCTTGCCGTACGAAATGACGCGCTTTGATCGCACGCACATAATTCTCTTCGCAATTTGTAAGCGGGACAAATATTATTCTTCAACTTATCACTTTCTGACCCCCTCAGACGGTAGTTGAGTTGGGCTGGTCAGGCTTGTCTACCGTAAGCTATGGGGAACACCGTCCCCAACGGGGGCATTGAGGCGATCTCAGTGACATCTAGGCCTTCGGACTTCTATCTTTCGCCCCACTTTGGTTCTTTCAATTTTTACACTTTGTTCGTAATTTCCTCTTTGTCTTTTTTCCTCTTTATTCTTGGCTTGCTGTATCTGTGTGCATTAGATCCTGTGTTTGAACACACCTTATACATAGATTCCACTTTGTAGTCCGTACTGAATAGTTCCCTTCTCTTTCGACGTCACAGAGTCCGAGGCATTGAAGCGCTGCAGGCTCTACTGCTACTACTACTGCTTCTACTAATTCTACTACTACTACTTCTACTACTACTACTATTACTACTACTACTACTACTACTACTATTACTACTACTGCTACTGCTGCTGCTACTACTGTTACTACTGCTGCCACTTTTGCTGCTTCTACTACTACTGCTACTACTACGACTACTGCGGTTATCACACGTTCGATTGCATGCGTAGGATGCGTACGAAGCTGAATTTAAAAAAGTTTCGGGGAGATTTTTTCAATCTATTCATTTTAATGAAAGCATGGGCCAGAATATCTATTGCTCTAAATTTTTATACATACAAGTTTTCAATTTCTTCTGTTGTAATCTAACAACTAACAGCTTACAGTTGAGTCATAGGTGCTAGGTTAAAGACTTAAGCTTTTGTTATACATGCATGCAATGAAAATTGCAATTTTTCAAGGTTAATACCACTTGCTACTGAATCAGGTAAATCTCCTCTTAACAGTAAAATAGAATAATTGAAAGTTTGAACAAATAAAGACTAATGTCTCTTCATTTGCGATCCATTGCACGACGTTTTGAAACTGAATAAAGAAAAACAATGGTTTATAGTCTTAAATTTGATAAAATCATCCAATACAGGCAAAAAAGAAAAAATCCAATAGAACGTGAACAAGCCAGCAAATCTCGAAGGCTGAATACATGTGCAGTAGTAGTTGTTCCACACATACTGTAAGTTGTCAAATTTTGCTACTCTCGCCAATAAATAATCCATCCCCGTTTTTCTCCTAAGGCTCCGATTTTAATCTCACAAATTTTATTCTTCGTTTCAAAGAGTGTTTTCAAAGTCGCGAAGTAACTATATTAACCTGCATGCCTGCCTTCCCTATGGTCTCCTTGGCTTCTTCCAAAAAATAAGCTAACGATGGAATGATAATCCAAAGCGGTTTGAATAAAAAGCACTTGCTGGGTCGTTGTAATTGAATATTAAGAGACAAATTGTCTAGGATTTCCTTCTCGAAATTCACTTGAGCTCGAAAGAGAGGTACTTTCTCGTCGTTCGAAAGAATACAAAAAATGAAGAACGACTGCTGATCCCGGGTGAAGAAGCTATACTTGAGACACTGGTGGCCGATAGAAGGATCGGTTTCTGTATAACAGAGATGAATGGAGTCCTAGTGTACAATTTTGCATGCAAACGACCTTTGCAATAGACTTCAAGCTCCAGCAAAAACTAGACTGAGCTTCCTAACGCGTTGGGTAACAATTGATTTGAAACAATGAAACAGTCCTCTGAGTGACCAGGCTGATTCAATTTCTTGATGATATCTTGCAAACTTGAAGTACTTCTCCAAATTGGTGACCGAAGCCCGAGCGTTACTTTATTTCATATTCAGGCTGATCATTTTCAAATGAGCAACAACTACTATAAATAACATAATGAGTCCCTCAATTGTCCATAAATGGTATATTTTGATCGATGGATTTCGTCCCTTGACTGAAAATAAGAGGGAATATATGCCGGATTTTCTGAAGGGATGCAGTTCAAGTAGGCTCGGTAATTTGAATCACCATTCATCAAGAGTCTCTCAGGCCTTAATGGTCTGCTACTGTCGCATCATTTCAATAAAATTTCGGCAACCCTTCGTCCAGAGCGTGATCGGAAATACCGAATGCAATTTATGAAGTTCAACAGCCTCATTTAGAAATCACAAAAGTACAAATGCATATGGACAAAAAAATGAAACAGAATCGAACAAACATAACTTTATGAACGTGTTTTTGCGCCGGTTAGAAGCTGACAAGATTTTCCGAGACAACGAAACATCTATTTTTTCATGGCCCGCAATTTTGCCCTGAAACGTACAGCTTTCTTAAATAAGCAATGACTTATAATGCCCGCATCGAAAAGCCCAATAGTGACAAAACTAAGAACATGCGCTCGGTATTGGAATGTCAAGGTCAACTTGCACTTACTTGAGTAAGGAATAAAGAAAGCGACTTCTGTCCTCTTAAGATACACCCAAAGAGCCCTAATCTATGCCAATATTTCGCTACTTTACACACTGCCATTATACACTGTACAGCTTTTTCGTGGTACGGTCTGAGTTGCCAGTCGGCCGCTGGTGACAGTAAGTTCAGGCGCCCGCTACTGCATGATGGTCGTGCGCGAGTGACACGTGCTTCAGCTCCACAAAAAAAATACATTCTCACATCAAGGTCTGCAAAATCTTCATCCTTCGCAGAAAGTTGCTGTAAAGCGACAGAAAATTAGCATGCGACGAGTAGAAATAATTTAGATGGACTTGTTGCCAAGGAGTCTCTTTTGTAAGAAGTGGGCTATTACGCGGTAGGCTTGAACCTTCGTTCAAGCTCAACCGATATATCATTGATTTGTTTTGTGAACGCCAGCACATACTTCATCATAATTCAGTCAGTAGTACCTAATATCTATGAACGTTTGAACTCGGCCATAACATCACCAGCAAACTTCAACTTTTCTGAATCTCCGGATGACGCCCAACGGAAAGAATCTGTTAATGTAAAGCTCGTGGAGTTGCCCGTCCCAGCCCCTACCTAAAATTACCATCGGCGGCGATAGCACAATACGAATACAAAGAAGCTGTTTTTGCGTGACTTTTCCTCTACGCATCGGTCGATCGCTCGATCTTCTTAGTTGAGACGAGCGTCTGGCCGGTAGTGGCCTGCTAGGATAATAACTCATTTTTACGAGGGAGTCGTGAGAGAAGCTTTGCAAGGCAATCTTCTCGGCCATGTTATAGACCGGTTGATCTGTAGTGGCCCAGGTCATCATTTATAGTTTCGCAGTCGCAAATTGATCAAGGAGTCGGCTACGGGTTTGGGATGCGGAGATGGGAGGAGGCTCCATATATCCCCAGACATTCCATCCAAACCACACGGTACGCAAGCGACGTTCTTGCAAGCAAGGCGTGGCTACAGAAAGCCATTTATCCTGCGCTGCACCGGGTTGTCCAATCGAAAGAAAACGCTTTAAAATTCATAACCTTATGTCATTTTGCAGGTTTCATCATGACTAGCTTTAAACGAATAATTTCTTTGAACGCAATACATGGAATTGAGCTTTACGTGCTCTACTGAGCATGTAATCTGGATTTGAAACACCAAACTTAGGAATAAGTACATTTCAGAGACAAAAGAATAATAGATAAGGAAAAACATATTCGTGCACCGTCGTATCAAGAGCATAATCAGAAACATATCGAGAGCATGAAACTACATAAGTCTGGCACGGTTAAATTGTTACCCTAAAAACACTAGATTGAAATAATAATCCAAGTTATGAGGTGGCTTAGCCACATAACAATAATTTTACGAGAATTTTCAACATTGAACACTAACCGGTTTTTCAGGAAACTGCTCAGTTTTGTTGCGTCAGCGATACGTACATGTCTTGGATTTTACGGTCAGGTTACCTTCAGTCTTCGATATTTACAAGGGATCACAAAATGAGGATATGTTCTAGACAAGCCCACAAAACGTCAGAGGTGCGAACGAGAATTGGCCCATCGCATTCCTGCGATATTCTGAACGTTTCGGAATTAGTTCGTTTGGGACTAGAGTGCTTGATGGATGGGCCGTAACGTTGGGCCAGAAATAATTGCACCCGCCAATGAAATCCCACAGGAGAGCAGCAGAAATTAGTTGCACATAACCGTCAACATTTTACGGCAGACGATAATGACGAATAATATGTACTCGGACTTTCTGGGAAATTTATGAGCATTAAGATACTGGTCACTCAAACGGAGCGATGTAAATGATATCAATATCTTAAAAAAATAGAAGCTCATCAATTGCCTCTGAATGAAGAACCAAACAGGCGTCATTGTACATGTGCATTTATTGCGATAAAACGATTTCTGAGCATCTTACATGCATTTACTATTATGGAAATGTGGGCACATCGGGTTAATCTTACTTCGAAATAAAGAGATGAAATTTTTGTGGACCCAAATGGAGAACACTCGCATCGACAACGTCAATTGCAACTTCCCGTCAGAATATATCGCCATCGTACAATCGCTGACCAATTACGGGGTATACGAGGCATGGTTACATGTACAGCGACAGAATCATGCTTCTCAAACTTTCAATGTTATTGTCGGTAATGTGATCGCAGATAATCGCCTTGCTGTTTCACTGAGTCAGCCTGCTGCATAATAATTCACTGACAATTGAATTTTTTACTGGTAATTTATTGCGATTGAGGAGGAATGCTTGCAGCATTGATTGTTGTGCGACCCATCAAGCACCTCCTCAAAGCCAAAATAATCTTGTGAAAAGCTGTTCTTGCTCTTGAAGAGAGTGATATCGGCGCGCTAATCTGTCACGGGGAGAGGTAGGACACATACAGGTGTTACAAATCGAATTGTGGAGCGTTAGAAACACCGCGTAAATGAGCCAATGAAGAATACCAGCGTTTCTTACAGAATAATAAACAGAATTGAATGCTTGATTATTGAGTTATTCACGAGATATAGCAGGAAGTTATACAGTATGTAAGTTATATTTTAAGCAGAAATAATTGTATTACCACCAAGCTAAAATTTCTTCTCCAAGATGTGTAAGATTGTTGATAGAAATTTGTTTTTTTCTCTCTCTCAAAAGAAAAAGAAATCAAACGCTTTCTTATCTTGGGCACTAAATATGAATAACGCAATGATTCACAATGTCGAGTTATGTGTAGGCGAGAATCATCGTTTAAAAGCAGAGAAAAACGAACACCACAAAAATGTTCCGCACGAAATAACGCAACTGTTTTTTCATCAGTTTGACCCTAACCTTGAAAAGAAATAGGCGAGCATGTTCTCTAAATTTTTACTGAGGCTGACTGGCATCCGTGAACAGATAAAAGGGTTTCGCAAAATTAG
>VOMN01081243.1:0-11808 GCA_014899125.1 Orchestia grillus
CTCAGTCATTTGAAGCAACATCACACCCTCGCAAAGAAATGTTCCCATTAGCAACACAGAGGCCGGAGACCACCGCTGGCCACATGCTCCCGTTCTAGAGAAGATTTTTTCGCGGGAGAACAGCGGAAAGCTACAGCGTGATCAGAGCGGCCATTGAGGAAGAGATGGGGGAATATTTTGGTGTCAAGAGTCGAGCAACACGCGTCGTTATAGCGCGTCGCTCTCGCGTGTGGGCCAGAATGTCACTGGACAGGAATGAGATGAGAATATTTCCACGATTACTATTGCACACAGACCAGAAAAGTTGAGAGAGCATTTACGAAGGATGAATAGTCATTTTGGTTGTTAAGGCTCCGCTCGGTGTCCGGGTGAGGTGTTGGTCCAGGTAAAATTTAGGTCAGAAGTATTGACCAAGGCAAGGCTTTGGTCAGTTATATTAAACAAGAAAAGGTTATTGTCAGAGGCATCGATCTAGGAAAGGCTTTGGTTAGCGCCATTGGCCAATGAAAAGCTTCGATCAGCGATGTAAATCAAGGTTACCAAATATCAATGTTTGGCCCAAGAGAATTAACTCGTCATCTGTCAGCGCCATTGGCCAATGAAAAGCTTCGGTCAGCGGTATAGATCAAGGTTACCAAATGTCAATGTTTCACCCAAGAGAATCGACTCATCTGCCCCGGAAAGCACCTAAACACAGCGAAGTTCGCCAGGAACACAGCCACGAGAGACGCACACAACGACCTCACTAAGCAAAACACCCGCCTTCATTACGGCCATTACCCAGGCTCATTACGGCCCAGGACTTGGGCACAATCCCGAGAATGGGTCGACTGGCCCGTTTCTGTTCCCTGTTCTCTTCTACGCCCCAAAGTGCACCATAAACACGCCTCGATATTAGGTACGTAAGTTACGTACAGTGCACCATCATGGGAGCCAGTAACGACACAAGACCGAATTCTGTTTCAATTAGTCAGGCGACAACTGTTATTTCCATCTGGACAATTTCACACGGCCGTAATTTCCATTCGCACAATTTCACACGGCCGTAATTTCCATTTGCACAATTTCACATGGTCCTAATTTCTATTTGGATGATGTCATACGGCGTAATCTCCGTTTGGACAATTTCACACAGCTGTAATTTCCATTTGGACATCTTTACACGGCCGTGACACATCACTTTCCAGGACGATCGCTCATGCTTATTAATGCAACGTAAAAATGAAAACAGTAAATTTAACAGGTATTACTGAAAGGATGGGCATTGTTCGATTCATCAAGAGCAATGAATTGAGGGCTCGTTTTGAGCCAAAAATATTCACATCAGTAAAAAAAAAATTCGTCGAAGAAAGACATTGTTTGAAAAAGAGTTTTAATCTGTTATGACAAAATGGATTGCTTGATTCCTAGATAAGGCAAGCTATAATAAAATAATTAAGCATGGAAAGAATAAAGTTTTGGAAAAAAAATTTATCATTCCCGAACATAAATCGTGGATACCTCATTCCCTGTTTCTGAACGTGTTTATCAATAATAAAATAGCTTATACAAAATTTAACCATAGGCATTAGCGGATTTGCACGAAGTTTTCAAACAACCATAGTTTATTTAATTGAACTTTGGTTTAATATCAGTGCAAGAGTTCACTACAAAACTTTAAAGTAGCATATGATCGGGATGATAAAACTTCCAATACTCCAATCAGCACACATGAAGCAAGTCGTTCCATTTTTGTGAATACGGAGGTTTTTCTGCAACAAAAACGAGAGTTTTTGGAGGTTTTTCTCTTCCGTGACCTTTTCGTCTCGCTAACGAGGCCAACATGAAAACTGCGACATTCATCGTTTTGCTACCACCATGAAAGTTGTATCGCTGTTCCATGTTATCATAATTATTTTATTATTAACCATTTAAATTGCAATTTCTCTGATCGTAGCGGTTCCAAATAGTGGAAGCACTTCGATCACCGACGTCGCACACGTACGTGAGAGGCAATATCGAATGACAGCAATGAAACACAGCTGAACAGCAGTTGAGATGACAGTAGCAAAATACCACTAGGCGCATATGTACGTCATGTGGGAGCGAGCATGTTGAGGAACCTGTATCACTGACCCGAGTCCTTGTCGGTGAGTGTGAAGACGAAGGAGTTGGACTCCCTGAGGGAAGTCTTGCGGGGCCCCACAGACACGCATCCTTCAGGCTGGCAGAAGTACACCACGTCCAGCGGCAGCGGGAAGTCCTGCCGAAATTCCCGTTTGTTTTCACTGTTTTCTAACCCCTCGAGTCTTACAGGGACATCACGGCCTGAGCTTAGCTTTACGTGGTACGCTAAACATACTCAACTGTCCACAAATTTTGAAAATTATTCATACGCTCAGAGCTCAAAAGGTGAAAGATTTGTGACGCGTCATCCATGCGGGTTTGTTTCACAAAATCACACTGACATTTCTCGCGTAAATTCATCAGCTTTTCAGAGCTTCCCTGCGAATGCCTCCTTGGCTGTCGTGATCGATTAACGTTAAGAGAACTCTACTAAACTGGAGCTAGGGATAGCTTATACTTATTTTGGTTAATAGAATACAATGTAGACAGACCCTTGCAAACTACTATAAAATAATATAATACCTGTGATGAAATGTCTGAAAAATAGTTTCGTACATGCGCAAATATACAGTAAAGTACAGACACGCAAAAACGATGACCAACAGAATAACACATATTTTCTCATAATCATGGCACCACTCCGGTGAATATGCGATTTTCAAAGTTCCTCATAACCCAGTACTCCAACACCCAACTTTGTGTGTTGAGCAAACACGCAAGACTCGGCCCTAGGAAACGCGTCAAAATAGGGCACAAAGTTGCACACAAGGCGCAAAGTCAGAGCGCTGAAACTGTGTGCACAAAGTCAAAGTTGCGTCAACAACAACAAACAGGACTGGCATTCAAGAGCAAGTAAAGCAGAGCTTCGTTCACAAAGTAAACCAAGGGGAATTAGCTCGTAATGCACGCCAAGCTTCCGTTTTACTTGAGACACACGACACGCTCGAGTTCTCCATAAAAGCATTCTCGGAAGTGACAGCGTTATTCACTTTGTATAACGGGTATCACGACGTCCTACTCTAGAAATATCATTCACTCAGTACTTGTCTAGGGCGAATTTACGAGGTACACGCACTACCCGGCCAAAATGTTTGTCGCACCATGGTAAAATGAAAATAAAATTAAAGCAACTTTTTATAGGTCACCTCAGGAGGAATTCGAAGAAAAATAATATGGGAACAATTGTTACGTTCAGTTTTCCTGATATCAGTACTGCATCTGCTCTCTTCCCGATAACAAGCATGGATGATATTGCAAGAAAAACACCTCCGTCTTTAACAAAGGACATCTTATATGTCAGCACCGGGCTGGGAAGCCTGCAAGAGAATAAGTGTCTCAAATGATGGCCATAGGATTTAGGACTAAGCAACGAACGCTCAGTGGTAGAAAAATGGCGAAGCGCAGTTATTGAATGGTAAAAGTG
Organism: Orchestia grillus; assembly: GCA_014899125.1. NCBI lineage: Eukaryota > Metazoa > Arthropoda > Malacostraca > Amphipoda > Talitridae > Orchestia > Orchestia grillus. The sequence continues at coordinate 3,530 of VOMN01081243.1, forward strand.
GCAGAGCTAAAATTTTCAATACTCGCGACAGGCGTTTTCTAACGCGATTGGTGAAAGCAAACCGTCCGGAAAGCGTTCAGCAGTAGACTAGCATGTTCAACGAAGGTCCTTGGAAAATTTTGGCCCGCACAGAATCCCTCATAAAATTCGGACGCAGTCGTGCACAGCGTATATCAGTAAGTGTTAGTATGACGTCATGCCATATTTTCACTACAGGAGCTGAGCGCCTCGGCAGCGCCTTGCAAGCCGAGAGTTTATCAGCCCGGCGGAGCCTGAAGGGGCTGGTTGCCCAGTGTTTCCATGTCGAGGCAAAATATAACATTTGAGAGTAATTTAACTACTAGGGTAAGAAGTTGCGTTCAACAAAAAACCGAATGTGATCAGTAGCATTCGCCAAACTGCATTTTACGACATGGAAACCATTCAACATCAATTTGTCATTACTCCACAAAGCGTTATATAGAGTGACACGCGATTTGTGTGTCACACGCTTTATAAATTTTCTCGACCCTAACTAAACGAACTTTCATATTACATTATAGTTTGATTATGTTACCGATTCATGGAGGTTAAAATTCCACCCAACAAATAACATCACATGAGACATTTATCTTGGAATAGAAGTTTATTTCATCGCTCAACAAAGTTCAAAAGATCGCACCAAATATAAGGACAAAATAAACAGTATAAGCAGAAAATGACATTTGCTAGAGCAATCTCCAATATATTTAAGGATATTAAGAAGCTTTTCCGTAGAATTCCTTTCCAGGCAGAATCCAACTTTCAGGAGATAAAGGGTGAACACCTAATCCAGTGATTCTTATTTCTGATGTGCAGAGCAATGTGTGGTTTCTCACAAAGATTAGCCTCAAGCTTCATAATTTTAACATAATCCAGTGATTCTTATTTCTGATGTGCAAAGCAATGTGTGGTTTCTCACAAAGATTAGCCTCAAGCTTCATAATTTTAACAAAGTATTTATGAGAGTGGGAATGATTTTACAGGATTAAGATCATTACACAACCATTTTTAAAGAAAAAAAAATTCTGAATAATAAATTTTATGACGCTTTTTAGGCTGAGAATAAATTCTTTTCATCTCTGGATTTCTTACACTAATAGGACATAGAAACACTTTGGAGCAAAAAGGATTAACTTTACAGGCATATTCTACGTTTTAAATTCCAAGTGAATGTACAGAGCTTTTGCAAAGTGATGATTTATCCAATAATTACGAAAAGCAGTTGTTTCACAATATCATCGACAGCAACGGACACCAGGTGTATGGTACGATAATATTTACAGTTCTTGACGGCAGCTGCTGCGTACAAAATGCATATCAAGAACTCAAAAGATTAGAAATACTCTTCAGTTCATCGTACACCCATTTGTATCAACTCAATAGTTTAAACAAAGCATGATTAAGTAAACGTGAGTTTAAAATAAAAGTACCCAAAACTTACCAACAGAGACTAACTGCGTAAGGGTTGGCGTTTTTTACTGCGAAGAACTAGCTCTCAGATCCGATCAAGCAGAATATAAGCTGCTGCACTCAGTGAGGGATTCACTGGTTTTATAAGTATTTTAGAACACCGTGATGTTGAAGGTAAGTAAGTGGTGAGCTAATTCTTCTCCCAATAAATTTTCTACACTGAAAACCAGGAAAATTCTACTCCAATTACCGGCACTCGTACCACTTCTCCCTCTTTCAAAATGATTCTTTAGAAATAATACACTCAGTTTCCAGCCATTTAGCGCCAGTGCAGGAAAAATTCAGCTAACCAACTCGATTACGAGTTCGGCCCAAGACAAAGGAGAAATGACTATATGAAGTAACAAAAAACACAAAACCACCAAAAATTAAAATTTTGCCCGATTTCCATTGTTATACTTGCTTCGTTAAAAATTTATACCCCATGAAAAACACACACTTTTAAACGAGTATATACTTTGAAAATACTCTTTCAAACCTCGGAGGTACAAATTCTAAAGCGCGCACCCCAAATAAAGTCGACGTACGTCAAGAGAATAACAGGACACTACGCTTCCCAAAAGAGACACGGGACGGGGGCGATCTAAATTTATCGATAGGCGTCCCAGCTGTGCAGGGAGATTTGCCTAGACGCTCGGCAGCTGGAGAACCAATCGACATCTCCCCAGGGCAACAAGCCGGCCTCTATAATAACATTGATCGGTAAGCAATACTCTCCAAAAGAGGGGCCGTCGACGTGATCAAGGCTATCAATAACGGTGACATTGCTATATTTGCTCCCCTAGTCTGCCCAGATAAAGAGGTTGTGGCATTTCTGTGACGTACCCCGCAGTTGCAAGAATCTGTCCGCACGCGCACACCCCATTCGGAGATATCTTTTTTAGGATTTTAACTTGACGTACAGTACGTTCCCACATAGCGTTCCCCAAGTATGACGCGAACATGTTCTAACGCACGAGCATCGTTTGAGCAGGGACCGAATGAGACAGCTGAAAAGCTGACACAGGGAGAGCTTTTCAACATCCATGTGCATATTTTGGGCAATGCTTAATCATCTCTTATCCATAATAAGGGCGTTCTTGGAATAGTTCATTGAAATAAATATAGTCAGTGATAGAGAGTACGAATTTTTAGATTTCAATAGAGAATAGCTCACACAACTAAACATATGAGACGGGACAGCGCAAACATTTTCAATGAGACGAAAATACGAAATGGAAAAGATAAATTAACAAGCCAAGAAAGTCGTCAAATGTCTCCGAAAAAACATGGGAACAAAAGAAAGAGAAAACACGACCCTCATTCTCCTAAAATTAAACCTACGATAGATTCTTGTAAAATATTCGCGAATTGTAGAGTAAGTCGGTCGACGAACACCTCTCACTGCCCCACAGCCTGCTGACTAGGACGCCCACCCTCAGGATGCCTAACACGATGGTCTCAGAGCCCCCAGCCAGCTGTCGAGGGGCACGGGTCCCCAAACTACACTCGCTGAAGAGTGTCACTTGCACCGAAACCACCATCATTTGTGCCTCTAATGGGTGCCTACCATACGGGTGCGTGAACGAAAGAATGTTAGGTGAAGTGGTCACGCGTTCTTGTAAAATTCGATTCAACTTTGTTCCCGACGTCGAAAGCGGTTTCATTATTTGAGAACTCCGAAAATGCGAGAGAAGTTCACCATTTTCGTTATTATGGAAAAATAGAGTCTGGAGAGTCGACAATAATTCAGACAACGACCCATCAATTTTGTGACAGGAAGCAATAGCACAGCGGGAGCATGTACAAATCAGGGCTTTGAATGACAGGACAAGGACCGAGAGAGCTCAGAATTACCTCGTCAAAGAGGCCTTAAGAAGTGCGAAAGTTTTAATTGGCCCCAATATCAGTTCTTTCGAGTTGACAGACCATCATATTTTTTGTAGTTGCTGCAAGTTGTTCGCAGAAACAACAAACGACGGTCAAATTGCATGATAAAAACTCACAAATAGGCCCTAGGCACTCAGCATTAACAAAGTTACATCTGATTCAGTAAGTAAGTGTTCATTGGAGAGCCAAAAACGCGTCTCACGCGTGGTTTCAGGACGCGAGAAATGGAGTTGTAAAGGAAACTTTACTTTTTTGGTAGGACATTATAACTACGCTCGTGTACAAGGATATTTTAAAGCGAGAGATAACTATTCTGAACAGCTGTTAAAATGGAAATCAGTATTTCAAAAATCCTTCTTAGGCAGCATTATAGAAATGATCAACAAGAGGGGCCAACGTATAACTTAGGATTTATGGAGAGCATAGAAACTCACACAAAGTGGGATCAAAAGAATGAAATTATTTCAAGGTTCTTTTCAAGTTCCGCTGAACAAAGACGTGTTTTCAGAACTAAAGGAAGTTCAGTAAATGAACACACACTGAGCGCAACCAGCAAACCAAGCATGCAACGGGAGAGGGAGAGAATTCAAAAGATTTCATTCATGGAAAGATTACAAAATTCCATTCGCAGTCTCAAGGCAACGCTTTGGAAATGCACGCATTACTGGAAACAAACAAAGCCCTTTCAGTCGTCCAGAAATGCCTGGGTGAATAAAGTCTAGGGAATTCAGGCCCCACATTTCACTACCGCAGCCTAGCCGTCCAGCCACAGCTGCCGCAAAGTTACGATGCCACGAGAAGAATTTCACTCGAAATAAAAACGGACAGTTCAAGTAAGTAAATTCTTAAATTCCTAACATAACTAGAGTCAACAACTGATTTTCATTTGCTACTAAACGCTAGCGAGAACGTTCATTCTGACTTCATTTTCTACTTAATTGAAGTTGTCATCCCTTACATCGAAGCTGAAAAATTCACCACTGCAGTTAACCCTGAAATAAATCTATTTGGATATTAGGCAAGAGTCACACCACGTTATTTTTACCAAATTAATAAGTCATGATGAATGTTTATTCGACACGACCAGCCTGTCTGATACTCAGATAAACTCAGCACACAAGCAAACTAAACAAAAATCGCTAACGAAGGCTAAGTGTGTTCAAACAATGCTCTCAATGTTTGCCTATCCATTTTGCACCGGAAAACTTACAACTTACACAAACTGTCAACTGCGTGTCGCCAAATGACGACTGCACAGGTTTGCTAGAGTTCATCTCCTTAATGCTAACTGGATTACGAATGGCGATTAGCTTAGCGTGGTCTCGAGGTCGGTCACCGCTGACTATTCCGACGCGCAGCAAGTTCAGGGACTTGAAAGCGAGTTGTACACTCGTACAAACGTAGCCGGGGGCTACACCAGAAATTGGCAGGGCACGCTGCGCCTGCGCATGGCAGCACCCGTACATAAATATAAGCGGCGCGAGGCCTCGAGAAGCCCACGCACATTATTTGGGGGCAGAGGAAAGCAAGAAGTCTTAGGGTATTCCAGGGAGCATTAGGTCGGCTCGAGGCGCAGAGCTCTCCATGAAAGGCCAGAAATGAAGACTCGAGGTGATGGCGCAGGATAAAGCCTCCTTCAGAGAGGCCAGAGGCGAGGCGGCCTGCACAATTGAGTTGCTGAAATTGGCTCCCATTGGGGAGGAGTACAAGAAGGGAGGTGGGGAAGCAAAGAATAAGGGAGGAGGAGGAGGAACAGAAACTTGGATTCATGAGAGAGACCCGAAGATTTGCACGAATGTAAACTGTGAAATTAGCAACGTTGAGATAAGAATAGTTTGAATACATGAAGAACAATAACGAAAATATTTGTATCGTAAGCATAAAATTTCAATGACTATCCTGAGAAGTGCAAGGAAAGGGCTAACGCATTGGAGAGAACACTTGGGAGGCAAAAGCATTGGAGAAGGCATAGGGGACAACATTAAAAACTTGGCACAGTGTCTTTACAGAGAAGAGTAGGCCTAAATATACTCGTACTCGAAGCTTTCATCGTGGCTCACTGCCAATTCCAGTGTGAGAGAGGTCCTGCAAGCATTAGTAGGCCGCTGAGCCCTCGTTGGCTTACCCTCGCCGAATTATTTCACCGACTTGCCCTCCACCAGACCTCCTCAGGCCGAAGCGATACGGGCAGGATCTGTCCCAATCTGAGTCAGGCTGGAAACAAATGTAGACTTTTTTACCCACAGCGTCTCGAGTGCATCGTTGCCACCTAAAAAGACACCTTCAGCATTCACGAGCGTTCACGGATTTACCGTGCTCAATTTTCTTTTGTGCATTTCACATAAACGCACACTGAACTTTGCACTTATAATTTTAACAAGACTTATCTTACGGACGTTGCAGCTCGAGGTTCGCTTCTATTCGCTGCTTTATTGTCCACTGGTAGCATCTTAGCAGCGAGATCCGAACAGCACTCGAAAAATATTTCCTACGTCGCTCTTCTTTCTCAAGTCTCACATGAGAAGTGTCACGACCACAGCGATGTCAGAGGGTCCATGCTATGTTTGATGCAACAACCATTCTCGAAGGTTAGGTTATTAATTACACAGCATTAATTACTCAGCTTACAGCTCTCTATCCGCATGAAATGCGATGCAAAAAAAAGAGGGAAGAGAAGGGACCATTTAGAATGGACTATGCAGAACGGGGAATCTACACACCAGGTGAGTTCCCACACAGGATCTCTTGCGCATTGAAACAGTGAGTTGAAATAATGAGGATGAAAAGACAAAGCGACAAGGAAGAAAACGTAAAAATTGAAAGTAATTGTAATGTATTGAAACTAATAAACTGTAGTTTGCAATTGTAGAACACTATTCGAAACTGGTAGAAACAAATTGGACACAAAAGCTAAGGTAACCGACCATTTATTTTTTAATTTAATTTGCATTTGGTGGGCTTAATATCACACAGAATTCCCCACCCGCAGTGATATAATTTGGAGACCCATACACTATTTTATAATTATACTCAATACGATACGAAACTCGGGTTACATAAACATAACTTTCAAATGTATTTCCATTCAAATAGAATTAAACTACTTTGCACATACATACACATCGTTGACAGATTCATACATAACTGTGATCCCACTCACATCGCCTCTCATTTCTCACTGAATGCATCCTTCTCAAGTCAGGCCGCGCCAAACACAATGAACAATTTACATGTCGCATAAATTGCAGCTCATACACTCACAGTTATGAATTCAAATGAAAGGAGAGCCCTCACTCGACTCTCCAGTATTCATTCTCTTGCGTCACTGAATTACTGAATTATTGAAGCGCACCAAATGCCAAAGTTCGGCGAAAATTTTCACAAATTGACCTCATTCTGCAGCTCGGTCAGCTATGCTCATAATGCATGAACTCTTCGTCAAACCCAACTGATCTTCACACGCCCCATGGGAGTAACAAGCAATTAATTTGGCTCAGCTAGGACTGAATCTAGGGAGACAACAATACCCGCATAAAAAGACACTCCAAAAAATTAGCGCACCGGGGGTTCCACGAAGAATGGAAGTTCGAGGTGAAACATAAAACAGAAAGAGAACGACAGTTACGAGAACGTAATAGCATCGAAACGGGAAGCAAGGCATTTGAACTACTGAGGATTAGATAAATAGCTTGTGATAAGTCTACCTATTTAACAGCAGTAACTTGATAAAATTTATGTGGAATAAAGTAAAATAAATTCCAGCAAAAACATATTACTCAAAAAGTGCACACGTACGAAGACGTTGTCTCACTATGTTTGAATCAAAAATTACCGCATAGAATTATCTTGAAGAAGGACCCGCAGCAACGAAGAAAATAAAAACGGTCACAATTCAAGTAGAGCACCATAAAAAAACAGACGCTTCAGGAGTACAACGAAAACAGTTTAATGCTAACGAGGAAAAATCTTTGAATATGAAGTAACGAGCTGCACATTCCAATTACTTGCGAATCGTCGAGTCTGCAAAACAATAAGCAGCCATGAACCCGTAATGGAAAAATGCAGGACACGCACATGATCTCGTATTCACGAAGAGAGCGTTTTTAAGCACAGTCGACTACATCATACTAACAAAACAAAATGTATTGTAACTAAAAAATTGTACTTTGAAATCTTAGAACAATATTCGAAAATAAATGAATAACATCTCTGACTGTTCCACCCCACATCAATAAGTTGACATTAAGGGAAGAATGAATAACTGAGACGGTAGACTTTAGACCTCTGCTGGTTCTTACAGCACGAAGGAGTTAAGTTGCAATGCGTCTTATGATACCAAAATATTTTAAAGCAGGTAATCCTACAGTCTCCTACTTCTAACGCGTCTCGACCACCAAGGCTAACATGTGGCACCTAAGACAGACGTTGAGAAAAGGCTGGGAGTGTAAACTACTCAACTTTATTTTAAGCATATAGAATTCTCGTTAACTCAAATTGAGAAACATATAATTATTGTAAGCCCTACTAATCTTCCTTCAGCTTCACTCGAATATTTATTGCGTATCTTCCTCGTTGAAGAACAGGAATGAAGATATAACTGTAGTTGCATCTTTTAGGGCCGGAAAAAGCACCAAGAGACCTCACATAGTCTCAGAAGACCATTTAATTGTGGCACACGCACACAGACGAGCTCTAAAAGGAGACCTAAAGGCTAAGCAGCTGGAGAGGTGCCTGGATCACGGCCCTGCAGAGACATGGACTGGAGCACGACGGCGGGCAGATGGGGCGTGCTGCTCCACCATCTGCTCCCAGTAATCAATAGCGATCCTGCTCACGTCTGCAGAGCATGACGCTCACGACTTTATGCTCACAGCGGGTCACACTCACACGCTCATTACTTTATGTTCTGTTCACAAAGC
>VOMN01081245.1:0-79000 GCA_014899125.1 Orchestia grillus
GCACATGAAAAATATTATTTGATCTTGTGACACTCAACTCTTGCTATGTTAACGTTGGTGATATCAACATTGACGATTTACAAGAATGCGTTTTTAACTTTCAAAACAGAAAACAGTTAAAAGGAAGTAGTTGAAATAGTTGGGAAGTTCGGTTATACAACCATGGATAATTTGAGCAGTTAGTTATTTATTGCAGGTAAGTTTAGATTGCATCAGCAGTTCAGTGAAATCAGAGACCTCTGAGAAGCCTGTTTGTATTTTTATAACGGCAAGTTTATTTTATCAACAAATTCGTAGTTTCCTTATACATTTACAGGTTTTCCTAGACATTAGTGAGTGCGCAAACTTTTTAGATATAGTACGTTGCATGTTTCACTATGGACCTTTTACTCGTACCTCCGCAGAACAGTTCACGCTGGATTAATTACCATTAAAATTTGTAATAGGTAGATTTTAATGAATTTCAGGTTACAGACCATATGCTAAGTGCTCCTTGCATCAGCATGATAATTGCAACTGATAAAACCATCAACTTATCAAATATTGCAATGTTCCCTCGGGATTCCTACGTCTATATCTATACTGATAGTGTGTAATTAAAGAGGTGACAGCTTCTTCATTGCACAATTCTTTATGGAAATTGTATAATATTTTCTCTTATAAACGGCATTCATTTCAATCAAATTACAAAGTACTCAAATATGAAACAGTCGTTCCGACCTGCTGCTGGTTGACACTCTTTCGCAACATCGCCGTATAATTCTTATCTGATGCATGCGCTGCGCATCAACACGTTATGATGTTGTGAGTCTTCGAAAACATCATTTACAGTCAATAACGATGCGATAATATTTTATCTCCCAAGAATTTCATTTAATGCCACAGACACAGTTACTACGATGCAATAATATTTTATCCTTCGAACCCATATTTAATGTCAATAACTACTACGATGAAATAATATTTTATGTTTTGAAAGCCTCATTTAAAGTCAACAATCAATACGATACAATAATACTTATATTTCAGAAGCAATATATACATTTATTACTACTACAATGCAACAATGTTTTTATCATCGAATTTGCCGATTATACATAGCCCACGCCAGGGAAAAATCAATTTGGGCTTTTTGGGTATCAATTCATGTGGTTCTCTTTGCAAGTCGATTTTGAGATATATTTTAAACTCAAACTTGCGTCCTCGCACCGTCGACATTGCGGTGAGCCTCACGTGAAATGCTTGAGTTTTTGCACTTCTCTAACGGGCAATTTTCTCCGACGTACTCCTGCTGATTAGAGAACCTGGACCCGGTAATTTACTCCCACCTTACACCATCAGTGTGTATATGAAGAAGTTATACACCAAAATACAGCATCTAAAGTTGGCGTATTAATTTACAGTATAAATAATTTTCCAACTGAATAAAAATCCATGTCATGAAAGGCTTAGTTGACTTCTTTCCTTAACTAGTTGGCGAACGCTAGTTAAGGTCAGGGTCCTCGGCCAGGTGGGTTGGAGAGGCAGCGAAGTTGCACCCCAAACATGGCCGTTACCTACTCCAGATCTGAGGGGCATTTGACGAGCCACCTATTACCTATATCTCCTTTTTAGGTGTTCTCGTATCCACTCTGACGGTGAGGGCTAGAAAGGTTTTGTTCTATTCCAAACGTGTACAATAAGGCGTTCCATTGTTTTGCAGGAACAGTTTTTGAGTACGCTTGTGTTTTCTTCATTTCAAAAAAAGTTTTCACTCTTAATCAAGTTTCTGTCTGGATGCTTTATTACTCCAAAGCGAAAATAAAGTAGAAGGCCACTTATTTTCTCCAGAGAAAAGCAGCCACCATAAATAATGTGTATATGTTCTAAAAGAGCGAAATTCTTTGAAGTGAAAGCAAAATATCAGAACAGTCCACTCCGATATTTATCAAAAGCAACGGCCCCAGGCAAGCCTGTACGACGCGTGGCGGCAAGATAGGCCGTAGGCTACCATAATAGTCTCCACCGTTCTAGTTCCTTTCACCGTTTCTCTTCACTTCGCAAACTTTGTCGACGGTTTAATAGCGACAAAAAATTGTTGCTTTTCTGGTGCTGTATATGCAAGGGGAAGCATTTTAGAAAATAGCAAAAATTGAGCTTATGGACTTTTCAATAGGGCTTAAAGAGGAAACGTAAGACGTTAGTAGTGATCTATTTTGAATAAAGGAAAACTTTTCAATGGGGGATCCCACGTTGTTCAGCGCGTGCCTCACTTATGTATATTATACGAAACTGTTTTCAATAAAGGTTTCCTCTATAATACTCAGGTTCAGCCATTTCCAACGCCACACTACAATTCTACAAAGAGCGAGTGAGGAATGAGCGCAGAGGTCACGGTGGAGATGGAGTGCTATTGAGGCTCCTGCCACTCAAAATGCATGAATTCATAAACTCTGCATTCAAGAAGCAGACTAGAAAAGTGGAGCGCCGTGGTAGTGTTTTTCCTGAAAGGCTTTTCTTTACATGGCCATGTGAGGGCTGGGCAGCTGCTGTAAAATAAACGACCAAATCTTCTGGTGTGCTTGTTCAGATATCTCTGAGGACCTCTGCTTGCAGGAGATTCGAAATGTTGCTTGGAAAGACCCGCTGTGTCGGTATGCAGAACCGCACACTACGCAATACTAAATAAACACTAACCGTTCGTTAAATGCCAAGCTCAGACAACGTCCGGTTGACATTTGGCATCGTGCTGCAAACGGTGCTAAAAAATTCTCCTCTCGAGAGTACTTTTCCTGCGATCACCTCGGTAACGAAGGAGACAAACTACGCATTGTTGGGTGGCGTACTCTACCGTCACGCCTGTGCCTTTTGGACCACTGACACGGCATGAGCAGTCATCAACAGCTGCTGCTCCAGCCAACGTCCGCGCAGACAACCTAACGATTGTTTCGCCAGTTTTAAGGGTTCGCTGAAGCTAGGACTTGTGCCTTTGTGCCTTCTACAGCCTTTGAAAGTGGTTACTTTGTACGTTAGTTTATGGTGCCGTAAGTCTTGTTTGATAGAGTTTCAATAGCATTTTTAAAGGCCGTCGTATTGAGTGAAATAAATAAACAACGCATGACACCGAATACTTTATTTAAACACTCATCAATGGCTTTGAAAAATTGTTTGTTTGAGGGTTCTGTTGAAAAACTGCTTAGCATGTAAATATTGCAGTGAAACAATATGAATCACGGACAGTAAAAAGTTTTATTCTGAAAAAATATCTGTGGGGAATGGTTTGATGAAGGAAAATTTGTAATTCATTTGCATTCATAACAAAATTGAGCTTATGGGCTTTTTCAAAAAGGCTTAAAAGGAATCGTAAGACCTTAGTAGTGATCTATTTTGAATAAAGGAAAACTTTTCAATAGTTGATCACACGTTGTTTTACGCGTGTCTCACATATGTATATTATACGAAACTATTGCCAATAAAGTACTCTAACACGACAGTAATGTTTGTTACGTTCCTCCTCTCTGTTAGATAACAATTTCCACACCCCATTTATCTGGTGAACAATGGAGCCTAACACGAGGGCCTGTGCCGTTAGGAGTCAGCGGCTACGATCAAAAAATAGAACGACTCAGTTGACAAACGAGTCGACGTGCTCCTGGGCGTTGACATCCCACAAGTCTCAAGACTAACGTCGTGGTCTTGGGTAACTGCTCCAACACCCTCCTGCCTTCCGACCGCTTCATTGTCCGCACGATAAAGGTAGCTTGCGAACTGTGTCCATTGTTTAGATTCCGAAGCTATAGGGTCGTGATAATATTATTTTTAGTCACTTCATAGGTACTCACAATTCTTACTTACAAGCCTGCAAAAAGTTTGTTGGATGAAAGAGTTATTGGAATAGTAATAGATCAGTTGTCAGGTTTACAGCGGTTATTCGCCATAGGCTTTCACTTTGCCACGAATGATTGCACCACGCGGAGTAAAAATGCTTTTCATTTCGAGTGACTGCTCTGTACAGGAGAAATGATAACCCGCAGGTACCGTGTACATCTTGACAGTTGTTTTTGAATTGTAGGAACTTTTACAAATTTGAGAAATTAGCTCGCAGAAATATGTTATTATTGCAGAGTATAGTGCGGATGTTGTCATCTTTTATCAATCATTCAAATGCAGCATTTTCCTTGCTTGCATTTATATCGAAAGCATATCTCAACCTCCGAAAAACTTGACGCCACCTTCAGTCAGTGAGAAATTCACAAGCAGGATCTGCATGCGCGGACTTTCTTCTGAGACCGGTATCCTGAAAAGGATGTCATAAGAACTAACACTATTGGGAAACATGATGTTAACTACCGATACCACTGAAATGCCATGCATGAATGCTAGGCAACGTAATCCTTTGTTTTCATATCGTTATGAGGTTGATGCCTAACGAAAACCGGCTTCGAAAAATAAAAGGAAACGAGCAGGTATATCATTTCCCTTCACTGACCATTAGCATTGTGCAATTGCCAGCATTCATAGGAGGATATGAGCAAAACGCCTGAATAAAAAATCAGATGAAATTAAGTACGACATTCTAAAAACCCCATTTTCCTTTTTTTTGAAAGCATATAAATATTCACCAAATTAATCACGTAATCTCTCATGAAAAACACATCTGTCTAACAAGTGAAGTATGTACTTCCGATTGCTGCCTCTCATTGACAATATTTTTAACCTTAAAATTTATGAATATTTGACATATTTAAAGCATTTTGTGTGCGAAGAATTTAAACCATTTCTTATTCTTACATTTTTCTCCAAATGCTTTTAAGCTCTGTTTGTGCGCGTTATCAGATGTGCACCCCAACGGCTCTAGCGCTGCGCTTCCCAATGCATCCATACGCATGAGTGCACACTTGTATGCGTGCACACTTGTATGAGTACACACTTGTATGAGTGCATACATGTATGAGTGCATACATACTCTTATGCGTGCACACTTGTATGAGTGCATACTTGTATGCGTGCCCACTTGCATGAGTACACACTTGTATGAGTGCATACATGTATGAGTGCATACTTGTATGAGTGCACACTTGTATGAGTGCATACATGTATGAGTGCACACTTGTATGAGTGCATACTTCTATGAATGCATACTTGTATGAGTGCATACATGTATGAGTGTACACTTGTATGAGTGCATACTTCTATGAATGCATACTTATATGAGTGCATACTTGTATTAGTGCATACTTGTATGAGTGCATACTTGTATGAATGCACACTTGTATGAGTGCACACTTGTGTGAGTGCATACATGTATGAGTGCACACTTGTATGAGTGCATACTGCTATGAATGCATACTTGTATGAGTGTATACACGTATGAGTGCACACTTGTATGAGTGCACACTTGTATGAGTGCACACTTGTATGAGTGCAGAGCCCGATGCTACTTTCTGCCGCCTCAGGATTAAATTAACATGAAGTGTAAACTAAACTGAAGTATTGTTGAAGTATTGTTGAATACTGAAGTATTCAACAGCTCGCTGACATGCGAAGGGACGCCATTCACACAAACCAGCGGCACCCCAGTGTGGCCAGGGCATAGAGGCCCAAACGTTTTCAAAATATTCAAGATATTGTAGTCAAGCAGTGAATCAGTTTAATACAGAGGTATGCAGAATTGGAATACTGCAGAGACAGTTTCAATCGAAATAGTGCAGACAGAATGGTCAATTTTGACCCTGGAGAGGCAAAATCAGTTGAAATAGTGCAGACAGCATGAGTTGAATTATCACACTACAGAAGCCAATTCAAGTGTAACTCCGCAGGTGCATGTTGACATGGTGTACTACACAATCACGATGATAAACCGAGAACACAACAACGCCATGTTCAATTTTGCCATCCGTTCCAACAGGTCGGAGTGGCCGAGAAGACTTGAACAGGCCAATTTCATTAAGCTGTACAATGCAAATCCATAAAACAGTAGCTCCTGGTAGCTCTTTTACTTAAGGTTTGTATGTACACTTATGCATAAGTAGTATCAAGTTACTAATTAAATATCTTAAATATTGTTTTGAAGTTAACGTTTACAGTTATTCCAAGCACCCGCATTTAGTATCTTAGATACGGGGGCTTAAAGGCGGAATTTGTTCATTGGGCACCTTAATAGTTGAGTACACCGTCGTGAAAACAATGCGGTGGCTACAGCATGAGTGCCACTGATTTGTCATCAGAATCCACATATTTTCCGACACCCGTTTCCAGCAACCAAATAATTTGGTGTATGTGTATTTTTTGGACACAATTTCAGTGTAAATTCAACAGTCTTTGCTCGGCTGAAAAGTCGACGTACCATTTTGATTCATCTTGTTTCAGCCGGGAGGAAACTTTGTCATCATTACACGAAATTTACAGTCCCAGCTCAAGGTAAGTGCCTGTACGATGTCTCGGCGCAAACTAATGCATTTTCACTACTCTTAATTAACTTTTCAACAGATATAACTGTATGGGAAGCCGGTACGAGAGTTTTGCTAGGATGAAACACTGATATATTAAGGTCGAGGTGTCTGCTTGCTATGTGGTAAGCTCAATATTGCATAAAAATGTCATTGAAATTATTCGCAGTTTCTTTCATCACCATTACTACAATGCAATAGTTTCCTGAAAAAAACACTTATCTTAGGTAAACTATACGATAATTCCAGCATTGTAACAAGCACTCAGTCCATCGAGGAAACGGTTGAGCCTGTTCAACAGATAAATACAAATATCATAAAGTGTTGTTCGTGTAAAAAAAGTACATTACTTTTTGAGTGATTTTAGCAAGGCCAGACGGCCATTTATACTTTATCATTTTATCAATTGCTACCTTGAAAGACGGACAACTTAAAAATATAAAACATTTACTAAAGTTTCAGCGTTGCGATGGTGCACATGTTCATTTCTTTCACAGCTAAAACGAAGGAGAGCTGCGATACTGGCGTGGCTGCCTGGACTGCGGTCGTGCTCATAGACCCGCCATACGAGGTCAGCTTCGAGTCGACTCGGAATCGTTTATCTGGCGACGGAGCTCATGAAACCCGAGCTTTTTTGCAAAGCTTGTCAGTTTTTAGAGATTGAACAAAGCAACGAGTAAAAACTGCAAAGCTGCGAGTTATCTCTTCATTAAACTGTATGAAACAATCAGATTACAGAACATGTCAGCAATCCTGGAGAGCTCTTTTACAAAGTTTTCCACGTCTTGAATTTGAACTGAGCTCGCACCGTTATTTAAAAACGAAACAAGGAAAGTTTCCTCCAAAGGAAACAGAGGCAGGCCCGCTGCGGCTCGTTACAAGGATTCTATAAATTATTCCAGTCAAAGCAACAACAATTTAAGACAATTAACAGTCCTTGGCTTCACTAGGTTCTTCAAAATGTTTTCCTAAAGCTTTTCTCGCTCTCTCCTGTCGAGTTTAGCTGCACGTGGTTCATTTTTATGCAAAACTGCTCTCCGTGCATTTCTCAGTTTCTTCCATAAAAACTGGACCTCAAACGGAAACACTAAACTAGAAGTGCAACGTCTAGCGTGTTGTCTCAACTAAGATAGGTAATAAAGCTCGGAATTTGTGTGCATATGCTTCGCTGGATCTTTTCTTTGCTTAAGACAACTTTAGAACACATTTTACCCCTACTCCGGCTTGAATAGCTACAAAGCTTAGATTCTTTCCTTTGCTCGAGAGTATTATTTTCTATTCCATTCATAGTTCCTCTCATAAGTCACGAGAACTGCATCCATCAGAAACAATCCTAAATTCCAGGTCCAGTTTCTGAATGAAACTTCACCTTGAAAAGTGGAGCTGCTTTTCTTTTATGTTTTCCCTGCGCCTTCACGTGCGGACGTCATGACTCAGACCGAGGTAGCTGCCACAGGTCCCTGGCTGCCTCGCGTCTCTATTAGGACGACGAAGATTGGTCGGTTCGCTTGTTCCAGGCTTTGATACTGAACTTTCGAGGTGGCTCCTGCGAAAGGTAATGCACCTGAGCAGCTTTTCAGGCAAAAATACTTCTGAAGAGTTGGATAGATATTTCGAAATCGAGCATTTTCAGTGACGTGGTGTTACGCTGCTGCTTTTGCAACAACTTTGAAATAAATTAATTCAGAGCGAATGCAATTTAAATGTTTTTCTATGCCGAGTGACAGAGATTTGATGATGTAATCCTTGCCTCTTTGAATGTGAAGTAACTTGTTCTACGACTGCATTTTTCGACTTTCTTCATTTGTTAAATTGACAAATATTTTATTTTCAACTCAATTGTAATCTGTCCTTAAACACTTGTCAATTTTTTTAATAATCATAAGAAAACTCATACATTCTCTTTCAATTTCTAGTTGAACAACACGTGTTCCAAATTCATCCTAATAATATACTTTTGAATTTCGTTACCTACCGCACAATGGACAAAATCGAGTTGACTTCATCGTTAAACTTCAGCTACAATCGAGAATAATTTCACATGATGATAAAATGATTTCGTAAAATTTTCATCCCTTGTGTCTCATCATTGTTTCCATTTAGTCAGTCATAGGCTAATTCCATCCCCTCTATTTGCACTTTTTAACGCTCGTGCCCACAAAACACGTCCTGAGAGATAAGTTTGATGAACTTCATTTAGAAACGTAACTAGACTATTAATGAAATAATTTCTTAGCGATTAAGGAAAAACTTTACGGATCTCCCAATACATGATTTTATATTTTGCAATTGTTCAGTTACATCTGGTAGGAATGAAATATGAATTTCTCAAATGAGCTAAGCCACAATTTGAGTCACAAAAACTCCTCCATGAATTTTAAAAACCTTTCACGAGTTTAGCCTCATAGCCACAAAAATATTGCCATAAGGACGATAGCATCGCCTCAACAAGCTAACGGCAATCTCGTCCTGATGTTACTGAAGATAATCCGAAGTGACCGAATTCTGCGTCTCCCTAAGCAACACCCCGAGGTTTCCTTTGACCTCCGCGCCAAAGTTTCTCGGGTGAAATAAAAACTCTGCAGCGGTGTGATGCCGCGAGATTTTGGTGCAACGTTAAGAGCTCGGAACGCCGATAATCATTGCTTTGGTGTTCCAGTTTCGGGCGAGGTTTCATGTAATGACGCAACTTGCATTCAGCCAGCAAACCATACTTTACCGACTGGCGCGACGCCTGGCATCGTGATGCAAAAACATTGAAAGCAACCTTGCACACCAAAACACTTCTAATGCACCTTACAATGCCCCACAAAAGGTGTTGTGTACATAGATTAGACCATGAATTAAGAATATTGTCACGTTTTGCAAACACTTTTAAGATTCATCTTGGTGAGAAACATCGAGTTAGTGTAGTAGGGGAAACCATACTTATGCTAGAGAATAATTTACACAATACAAGCAGGCAGAATGATATTTACGTCAACCACGTTTTCAGGGAAAGTGACATCGTCTACTGAAAGGTGCCATTCAAGTCTATCATGGATCGATTTGTTGACTGAGAATGACTGACTTTATAAGAAAGACGTTAAAAAGTTTTCTCCCTAAAGTTGAAAATTATTGTGCATTTATTAATTGTGTATTTAATAGGGAAGCCCGATAATGAAGCACGAAATTTATCTCGGATAATATTTACGAGCTGAAAGCAAGCCACCTACACGCTCTCAGTAGATAATTTTACATATGTTAATTTGGCTGTTGTTACACAATTGTATTCGGCAGAAGTGGAGCGGTCTCCGACAAACAACTGTATTGTAGATGAATTATATCCATCGATAGTGACTTAATGCTAGATAAATTGTAAGTAATTTTTCGTAGTATTCGTCAGACAATATTTATCCTATTGGCCAATTAGAACCATTAAGCTGTACCTAAAAATCCCAGCTGGTTTCGAATAAACATCTCGTCCCTTTTTCAACTAATATTGAAGTTTGTGGCAAATGTTCACGTTTTATTTCCCAGAGCTGTCTTAGCCTCTCTTTTAAAGTTTATACCCCGAAGCTGCCTTAGCCTCTCTTTTAAAGTATATACCCTAAAGCTGCCTTAACCTCTCTTATAAAGTTTCAACCCACTCCATCTCTCTTATAAAGTTTCAACCCTAGAGCTCTCTCAACCTCTCTTATAAAGTTTCAACCCTAGAGCTCTCTCAACCTCTCTTGTAAAGTTTCAACCCTAGAGCTCTCTCAACCTCTCTTGCAAAGTTTCAACCCTAGAGCTCTCTCAACCTCTTCTGTGAAGTTTATTCCCTGGAGCAATTTTCTCGTGAAGTTTCATCAGATATAGTTCACCAGGAAATTCAGCAATGTTGAACTGGCGCTAAGTATCTTCATAAATTACTGCAAATATCATTAGTCTTAAAAGAATTTACATTAGAGCATAAATGGAATGTGCACAAGATGCTGATTATTTAATGAGAGAAAAGTGATATCTTGACACAACGAGCAGGGTCTTGAAATGCTTCACTCCTATCGTCTAAAAAACCCAGGTCAGGACTGAATGAACCCGTAATTTGCGAAGCTTAGAAAATTTGGTGAGTTTAACGTCCGATTACTGTCAGTTGGTACCATTTGCTTCTATTATTTAACAATGTGAGCGCGGGCATTTCGCAAGGTTACCAAAACACCGGGTGGGTTTACGGACTTTGTTCCCTTCGGCAAAGCTGCTGATCTCATGGTCTATTTTTGTGCTTTTCAGTGTCAAGAGGTGATGTAAGAGATCGATGACCAATCGAATTCTACTCAGCGGAGCCAACTTCTAAGGAAACCACGAGAGAACGCCGGGTAAATATTCTTCCAGAAAAGATGTCGCTTTTTAGTTTTGTTGCTATTATTTTCTCGGTGTTCCTTCACTTCAATTTAGTATTTCCAGTAAGAGAAGGAAAGCCGTGGCATTTATGTGTCTTCACTGAAACTGATCGTACGAGTAGCTTTTGGTGTAGCTAGCACTGCCAGTCTGTCCTTTATGCGATATAGTCGTAGAAGGGAAAAATTTCATGTAAATGTTATTCTAAAACCAATGAATATTATGGTTTTTCATGCCCTGGTATTTTTAGGCCGTTTTGAAGTCTGTTATGAGTAATGAAATCTGCGTCACCAAAAGTCCAGCGCCTGATTGTCATTCTTCTATTTCTTTCCTTTAGAACGCTCTAAGCGTGTGAGGAAAGACATTTACCAAGTAAGAATTTAACTGTATAATTCCTTTGGCTTTAGTACTACACTAGCACTCAAACAATTACTGGAATACGAGTTAGCAGTTTTGATGATTTCCGCTTATTTCACCGTCAAATTTCTAACCAAAAATATTCCATTTAGCACTCTGAAAGTTTTTGCTTCATTTTCGATTGATGTGTTTATTGTTTGTAAATCATATAGAGCACATTTCTTCAGATGAGATTTCAATCCCCTTCAGTATTTACGTAAAATAAGAGAACGGTTTTCTGCTAAGTTTTTTGTAGTAGTATTTTTAGTTTTGTTAGCGAAGGCCGAGCGCCCTCCTGTTGCAAATACAGCTGGTAAATCATTCATATCACCTGCCGAAAAGTTTCTAGAAATCTTCACTTAGATTTTAAATAGCGTATGTGTAATGACCTACTGTCTTTCGTTTTTAATTGCACGTGGTCAAGTCAAATAATTTTGAGCAATTTAAATTCATCAAGTTTTGGAAACAATTTACGCTTAAATGTATTTCGGTTCAACAAGTTATTCATTCGCATACCTCGATTATTCCCTGCAATTATAAAATTAAAAAATAGTGAAAAATGACTATTCGAAAGTGAAAGAGTCGTTGAGCATTTCTTTTTTTAGTGCTCATATTTTTTCATGATTTCTCCTATCGATACCATGAATTATTTTTCAGTCAATGCGTGGGCTCTGCGCTTCCTGAACATGGAAGAATTTCAAATCCATTTTTCTATTTAGGAGCATTTCTAATATAACTTTCTTCAACGCAAGCCAAAAGCACTGCGTTTTTTTCTCTCGCATATTTCATTTCGTAAGCAGCGAAAGAAATGCAATGAGATACCCGCGCAATCGTAAGCAATATAAATTTAATATTTAGGTCTGAAACTCGTGCTAAGAGTCTCCCCTTGGATCTAGTCCTTGCATATTTCACTGAGATCCCACAGCCGCTTGGAATTACTAAACATTCGCGGCTGTAAGGGCTTAGTTTGCGAGCAGCTTACGAGACTCGGAGGTGGGCCTTGACGTGTTAGGAGCTCGTTATGCCATCCGAATAGAGCAGTGCCCTGTACGGCAAGCCCGTCTGCCTGCCTATCTCCATCAAACTGTTACGAGCATTGTTGACCAAACCCGGGCACCCTTGCGACCCTTATGCAGTGCATCATACCTGTAGCAAACTCCCTGTGGAGCAGGAATATTTCTACTGTCGATACACTTCTCGAGAAAGCATATCGAAGTTTATGAGGAAGTCATTTGCACCACGACCTCTCCATCCACCTGTTCATGTTCAAATTTTTTCCAATTAACGTATCGAAGTTGGTGGGCGAGCCCAGGTCTGCTCTTGACGTTGATGTCGGGCCACTGGTGCAGCTGCGATGGCAGTGATTTTTCATTGACACTGACCTCAAAAGGGATAATCCGAGTTCTGCCTCGTGCCCAAGCTGGTCAGCTAATCTGCGAGTCACGAAGGCTGGCAGGTCCGATGGAAAGCAGTCACTCCGACCTTACCCAGCACAATGAAGGATAATATAATTCTTCTCTCCCTGCTTTAATACCTCAAAACATTGACCTCCATTGAATCAAGATCTAAACATCCGCAAATTCACTAAGATCTCTTTTTTTGTATAGTGTCGTTCAATGTACTCTGCGTTTTGGTGTACATCTTGTGTCCTGTCATTCAAGAGTGCAATCTCGAGGAGAAAACGAATGGAAGCAGCTTAGTTAATGTTACAAGATAAGAATTTTGAAGAAAAAGTGGGCAGTGAGCTATATTTCAGAAAGCTTGTACCAATGAGTTTTTTTAAGTTTGCCTGGACTGAGTACATAGTCGTAAGAAAACAGCAACGCTTTTTGCTTTAAAATAATCGACGTAAGAGTCCTGCAAAAACGATGAATACCGTAAGCGTCGGTAGTAGTACCTGCCTACGCATGGAAATGTATTTAAATTTTGCCCTGGTCTCTACATAATACTTGAAGAACGTAGCACGGTGTAAGTGCAAGGTGTTAGCGCTCTCCTGCCAGAACGTGTGGAGTTCGGAGCGTGGTCCAGACTTTATGAAAAAAACACGTCTTGAGGCAAAATTATGTTCCAGTAGCTCAAAGAGTCGTGACCAAGAATGACATTTTCGTGCGACGGACCGTAATTTATGGCTGACGCGAGAATAAAAGTAGGCAGTGAAGTGTGTCTCGCCTGTTCCATGATTTTAGGGATTTGCTGTAGGAATAAGCGAAGAACATCAGGGTAGGAAAAGCATTTAGAGATATTCGCTGACTTTTGCCGACATAACCGTATTTTGATCTACAGATAAGGAAACAGAAGTTTGTTGGATAGTAGCAATACCAATAAAATAAAAGCTTTATTAATAACATTATTTAACGGTACCCATAGTAGTTGTCTGCAGTAATAATACTATCAAAATAATGTTTTATTTATTTCATAAGCTTATATTACATACCCTGATATTATCAAAGAAATTAATTAACAGAAAGGTGGACGACGACTTAGTTTGATTACAAAGAGTTATTATCGAGCTTGTTTCCCATTCGTCCTTCATTTTTAAATTCTTTTAGGAAAGTTATTCGTTAATTAGGTTGGAATCTTAAGGTTCTGTTCTACTGCTGCCCTTGAACTGTCGCAGCTCAAACGCCCTGGAATGGGATCAGCAGTCCAGACCCGAACCTCCCCCACTCGCGCTTACTTGGCATTGAGTCGAAATATGCAATGACCATTTCCATATTTTCTTCATTGTTACTGCAAAGAAAAACAAACCCCCGCAAATACAGTTTTGAATCTTTCACCGGGTAACTTATAAATGCCGCGTGTCTAGAGGAATATCTCGGAAAGACATTACTCTTCACATTTTCGCCTGAAGGACTCGTATAAAAAAGTGCTTGATGGGACTAGTGCGAGAAATTAGCTCTAAACATATGAAATATTGTCAAATATTAGGCCACCTTTTTCTTTTTTGACGTTGCTATCGTTTTTTACTTTCTCTGAGTAAATTGTATTTCCCTTATCGGAATAGTTATTGAGAACATTTACTTTGAACAGCTGAGAAAATTCCTATCTAACATTGTACGAAGTTTGAGCAATCACAACCCATTAACATTTTCTCGCAGTAAATGACATGTCAGTGTAATAATTTTACCCGCAACGAAACAAAGTTTCGTCAGTGAGCTATGAAGTGACAAGTTAATCCTCTCTACCGTAATGAAAAAAAATTGGGCAGTTCTACTGGACAAATTATTTCAAGCTTAAAGTATTGTAGCAGTGCAATAAAATTTTGCTCCCATATTACGCTTGGGAAATTCTTTTCAAAATGGAATTCAAAATTGTTCCGATAGAAGCAACTCGCGTCCTCTGCAGAGTCTTATCGCAACCTGTAAAGAGAGAAAAGGCAGGTTTTCATTCAAACTTCGTGGTGCTCTACATCTTCCCATTCTTCTGTACGTAGGAAGTTAAAGTAAAATACAAAGTCCATCGAGTTATTCCAATCCCCAGGAGCAAGGATCAGTTGCTAAAGTGCTTAACTGAGAACTTTGGCGGTACGAAACGCTTTTCAAAATATCGTTCGTAAAACTCCGTGGGAATATTTGTAACTTGCCTTTCCGTGCAGTCGTCTCGTTACAAGCCAAGAGATCGACAGCCCAAACGTGGCTAACGAAACTAAATGAATTCAACTGTGTGACCGACTTATCACCTTTCTCCACACAGAGCTATGTAACAATAACTCGTACATCACTCTTTTATATCCTCAGCTACACAGTTTTTCTCAAACTCAAACCCGTCGGAACATTATCTATGATTTATTTTCTTGCTCAGCCGTCAGCTCTGCGCCTCAAAAGCCTAAATCTTTTATGAACCTTGTTACCTCAGGCGGCAAATCACTTCTTGATCTCCCCCACCAACACCCAATTCATTAGCCCTCTTCACAGCGCTCAAATGGTACGCCACACAACTTCAATTAGCCATCACTCAAGAACTGATAAAAGCTCGATAAAATTCGATCAGAATTAAAGGGAGCTTGACAGAGGGTTCTGTTAAAGGTGATTCAACTCGCGCACCTGCGGTGTTGATGATACAGCCCGACCTGTGCCTGACTTTGCAAGGGATAATGATAAAAAGTAACTCTTTAACTTTTACTTTCATTTAACATTCTATGAGGTTTAAAACATGTAACATGTAATTCAAGTAGGAATTTGAAAATTTCCAGACTTGAATAGAGAATGAAACTTGATCCAGATGAATGCAATGTAATAACTGACGAGCTAAATGGCTGTACAACTGCAGAAGTAATCATTTATGGATATCCGGTGGAAAAATTTAGGAGGAATTTAAATCAATATACATTTTAAAAATACCATTTTGAGTTTGTTATTTAGTACTCGCTTACCAAAGCAAACTCAATACATAAGTACAATTTTTCATGGAGTCGTTTCATAACTGAAGATTGAAACCCCAAAGGGCATGAATAAATTACACGTGTATGTATGTAAGTTATTCATCTTAAGGTAAATGTAGATTAGCAGCTAAGCCACAAAGGAAAAAATATTAAAATGTATTTGTAAATATGAATAGGATATTCTGATTAATATATATGACTAAATAAATAAAATAAATATATATACAGAGGAAATATATATTTTTTGAAACAGTGAGGTAGGCGACATGCATGACATGTCATTTCTGAATAAAGAAATCCGAAGCTCTTCACTCATCCGTTAAAAATACACATGCATGTAGCGCACATGCACTGAGCTATAACATGTAGCTCACAGAGAGCAGTTGCAACATACACATGCGCTGCAAATGAAACTCTGTGGGTGCGGTTTCAAGTCTATTGTAGTTTTTCTCTAAAAATTATTCGTAATATTATTAAGTTACTGCCGTTGCCGAAACTTGTACGTCAGAAAAACTGCAAACTCCTTTCCAACCACCTTTACGAAATAGACAAGATATTTATAGTTGAACTTATCTCACTCATGGTTTTTTGTATTTTGTATTTCAACTGAGAGTCGGGTTCATCGTATGGACTCCCGGCCCAATGTTGAAAATTTATTTCTTTTCAGTATTTTCTCTAGACAGACTTGAATAAATTTTAGTTTTCCTGAAGTGAGAACTATGCTTCACATTATCAGTATTTCGAGACGTTTTAAGTAAATTGAAGGCTCAAGTTGGACGTTCGAAAGGGTACATCTAGTAGTTCGTAAACTGCATCTGAAGGCACGAGACGGTATATCTAGTGCATAGTAAACTGCATCTGTAGGCACGAGACGGTACATTTAGTGCATAGTAAACTGCATCTGTAGGCACGAGACGGTATATCTAATAGATAGTAAACTGCATCTGTAGGCATAATACGGTATATCTAACAGTTAGCAAACCAAGGTTGTACAAAGATACGAGAGGGTATGTCTAGCACTTAGCAGACTGTAGTTGTTATCACGGGAGGCAATTACGCTTGTCACTGCAGTAACACAGTCATACTTGCCATTGCAGTATCACAGACGCGCTTGAAACTGCCGTAACACAGATACGCTTGTCATTGCAGTAACACAGATATGCTTGAAACTGCCGTAACACAGACACGCTTGTCACTGCAGTAACACAGACACGAGTATCAATGCAGTAACACACATGCACACAGCCGAGAGCACAAGCACGCTGTGTTGTTACCTTGCAAGGTAAGCATGCAAGAGTACAGATTTTCAGCTCTGCGAACAAATCTTCATTACCCTTACTCTCTACTGAACATAATTTGGGTCACGCCGCCATTCTGCGTAATTTGATCCCTCTGCTTTTGTGACCCTAAACAGCTGAACTTTCATGCTGTAAATCAAACACGCCCACTTTTTATGAGCCCATTTTTTAACAAGGCCCGCATATTCTACAAGTTCTTCGCTCCTCATTTTTCCTCCCCCATGGCCGGCCACATTACGCGCTTCTCTCGTAAGCAACAGACGCTGGAATACCTAAGTGGAGTATTTACGGGAGTAGATTTGGAAAATTTTAAAATTCCCTTTCGCTTTTTCACAAACTCAGACGCGCATATAGCTCACAAATATCGTGCGGCCGTAAAGTGTGAGTCCCACGAAGACGAGAAATTGCTGCACTACTGCATCAGCTCGCCTGACCTCCGCTCAGCCAGAAGGCGGACCAGGGATCAGGAAAGAACCTTTCGCAGAACCTTTATTTATTCCAACACGTTTTACCGTTGGGTCTTAAATGCCTTACAACTACAGGTGTGGAGGGGGATGTGAGGAATGTGTGGTTTAAACTTTCTTTTCCAAGGGAAGTACTCCGTGGTCACGTGAAAAGCCCCACCTGAGCCAAGGCTCGAACACTTGTCCTTTCGGCTGTGAGGCCATCACGCTCACCACTACACAAGCAAGAATAGATCATCAAGCCGGCGTCCAGAGGGTCACCTGCTTGTGCTTCTCAGGTACGCCGCTTCACAAATGACGAGCGTGTAAAGGAGCTCAGATCAGGCGTGAATTTCACAAAAAATTGAGCCTCGGTACCAAAATTTCTGATATGCGTCTCCTTCAGTAAGACCAATGCGCCACCGAAATCTTCTTCTCCTTCCTGTTGGTTTTTAGAGATTAGTCTCACTCGCGTGACGGCAGCCTCAGTGATCGGTGCGTAATTATCCTACGGTATTTTCTTTGTGTTTTCGTTGAAGCAAATTAACAATATAACTATTTGCTTTACCCAACCATCCATATTTTTTCCTAATCTCCGAGTCCATTCTGCCATCGAAAATAGAGTACGGAATTCAAAGCTTGTCGACCGAGGACCTATGGTACAGTATAAAAAATGCTTGCAAGATAGAAAATAACAACGAGCGTAAGAGGAGTTGAACGGTTCAACTCAATGTGGAGCACCAGATTTTTTTTAGCTTTACGTAAGCGACTTTAAAAGCTCAAAGTAAAAGCTTAGCTCACGAGATCTGTGATCCCTCAGCCCACTAAATAAAGCGAATAAGATACAAGAAATGTAACTTTTAAATCTTTTCATTTTGCAATGCATGCATTGGGGTCTGGAGAACATGGCATAGAAAATATTCCCTCACTGTAACGTCCATGTAAGTACGATGAACTATTGAGCATTCGCGTGTGAGCGAGACTCTTGTTAGAACTAGAGCGACCTATTTTATTATGCACAACAGTCGACCTTTGAACGTGTCTCTAGAGGAGATAATGGCCTTGGGTGGGGTTATCATAACAGGTGCATAATACTACATAATTATTTTCCATTGGGCAAGGATTAACTTTGTATGTAGAGCAGTACGCCCTCTCTTAAATGGCGCCGTAACTTCAGGTCAATTGTTCACCGCTAAAAAGTCGATTCCGAAGTGGCTCTAGCGTGTGAGTGATATAATCTGTAGAAGAACAGACTTTCGGTTGGAACTCGACTCTAGCCCTAATTTTTAATTCGTGAGAGACCAAATTTTTGCGATCGTAATGACGAGAAATATATGTACAATGATGTCCAACTAACTCGCTTGACAGCAATCCCCAGTCTATGTATCTTTTTCGCAGCTTCATCGGTCAATTTAGAAAATAATTGATAAAAATACTCGGATGGAAAAATCATAGGTAATTACAGATGCCCCAGTGAAAAAGTTAGACTCGGTGTCCGTAACAGCAAGCAACAGGGCTCCGTTTGTACCCAGAAGCGCGTAAGAGCAGCGGCAAGAGCTCTGTATAACAAGGTATGGTATCTTTTCCGTAGTAGCAACCTCTGACCCGCGCATGCCTGGAATTTTACATTTCACTTTATGAAGTTAGCAAAGACGCGAAGCAAGTGCAGCGATGGCAAGTGTTTGTGTTGTTGCACGCAAGGTTCACGAAGGCAAAGGCAAATGCCAGCTGAGGCTCGAATTAGCGAGTGCTGTTGTAAGTGATCTGACCTTCCATAGTGAGCCTCTTATATATCTCACAGCAATAACATTAGACGCACTCCTAGTAGATAGATTTTTAAACGGGCATTCGCGTAATTAATGCAAGTTCCCAATAATATAACGAGCAAACAGGGGCCAAAGCATGATGCACACGAATTTTTATTCACGTCAACCTTATTAAATTACTCTTGAAAATGCTCGCTTACTCAGATGTAAAATAATCTTTCTGTGAGGATGTCCATCTTTGTAAGTGACGAAGAAAAAGACTTTTCTTAAAAGTCAATTATCTTCATCTCTACAACGCAAAAGTTCTATAGTTCTATTTTGGAAGCCTTGAATTTTGGTCCAAATCAATGCTGGTTTATGTGGTTGCTTACTGAGCTGCAAACATTTCCTCATTTATTTCACTTTCAGATTGAACCCTAAAAAATTCCAGAGAGCTATCAAGCTCAATCGAAATCATTTCACTCACGTTGTGACGTCTCTTGCATGCTTATTCATCCAAGCGTAAAAATATAAAGTATAGTTGATAACCGTGTAGTCGGACAGAAGTGCGTCGAAATAAAGTGTCAGAGAGAGTATAATAACAATTTATTTGTAGCATAAAGTACCCTGATAAAATACGCATTCGAAGTTTGTTGCGGGCCAAATGATATGCTACATTTTATATGCACCTTCGGCTTTTATGCCATGCATTTTCAATTTCAACAAAAATTTCGAAATAGCCTTGTTCCGAGCGCCAGCCAAACAATGAAGTCCTTAGCAGATCGTCTTACGCGCCTGTGTGACGTCAGACTGAAATGCTGCATTTCCATATCGGTAAACCATTCCTCCAGCATTGCAAACCACCCTCATAAAAAGTAACTTACATATGAGGTAATACTCCAAAGGATACAGTTATGGTTTTCCTGCCTGCGACCGGAACCCAAGAGAATTCACGGCTCCATACTGCGCTAATCTTCTTCGAATGTAGCAGCCTGCCTGTCTGAACGGAATGTAAGGCAGTGGTGTATTTCTGAGAAAAAATATTCATTCTCACATGATGATGGGAATTTTTTGTTTAACTTTTACAAACTTTGCAGCACGAGCAGTTTAGTAGTTAGACTTGAGGTACCAGTTGCACATTCATTTCCAATATGAAACCCAGTCTTTCCACTAAAGCACTGAGTGAGCTCTCAGGGAACAGGAGACGGAAATTTTAAACATGGCTAATTTGAAACCAAACTAAAGAAAAACAATGCTGATAGATGCGAAATTCACTCCAAAACCTAAAACTTCAAAATAAATCACTATACGACAATCATTCAATCAGGAACGGCCACATACACAGTAGCTTAAGAAAGCACTCAAATTGTATATCAGAAGCACAAGTTATTTCAACAACCCAAAATAAATAAGCTAAACATTGTCTAGGGAGTCCCAGAAAACCAAACAAGAAGCCCAACCCAGTCATCTTCCTAAAAATTCCCACATTAATCAGAACCTCTTCCCATCACCGGCCGCCGTAGCAGACTTATATATGTGTCTGAGGTTGCCCAAGGGTCGCCGCTGCCAACAGAGGGTCGCGGCTACAGCCTAATCGAAATGGTTTTACCCAATTTGTTGGTTCAAAAGATCAAACCGCGGTTGAAATTCAATCAGTTCATACACGTTCGAGGATCCTCCGCTTGTCAATAAGTTGTCAGAGTTTCTCGCCACTGAAGAAGTGGAGTATCAAAAAGTTATACAACAGCCTTTTGTTCTGTCGTAGTCTGCAGCAGTTCTCGTTCTAAAACAGGACTGATGAATTTGTTCGAAAAAAATTGGCAGATTAATCAACGGGTCTGCTTTTTGTTTTGCACTCTTTTTCGCTCATTTTAAATCGCTTCAACTTTAACTAGTGTTATTTCCTCATGAGGGAGTTTTGCTTGCGAAAGAGCTACGAATATTTTTCCTTGCACTGATCCACTAATAAATATTAGAATAAATTAGGAATAACTTCTGATTCTGGATGAACTTCGGTTGGCATGTCACAAATTTTGGTTCAGTTTCGACAGGCCGGCGATTTCAGATAGTTAACGACGTATCTATTTCTTCAATACTTCCAGCCTTGACAGTAGTTTACGCAGAACGACTGTACCCTTGATGAGGACAAGGTAACAAAAGGAGCCGCGACCACGAGGGTGTCACTTGGCATCATCACGCACGCAGGAAACGTACAACCTGCATCACGATGATGGTTGCCCGCAGTGTTTCCTGCCTCTAATTGATACATGGGAAATAACATCGTACTTTAAATTTAATTTCTTGGCAAATTTATAAGTTCCCTAATGGCAATTTACTCCAAGGTATGTTAATCTCTGCGGTTTCTTTAGATCTCTCAGTATCTGAATCCTTATCGCAGTCGTACCTTAAATTGAATTTCTTTGTGAATTGATAAGTTCTCTGATAATAAATTACTCCGAGGTATGCTAATTACTTCATAGGGAGTTACATTTTAAAATGGTACCTGAATTTTCAGCACAACTTCGGTGCTGCTTGCGTCTGCTATTGTAAAAAACGTTGAATTCTGCAGAGTCCAATTGAATTTTAACTTTCCAAACCTTTTTTGTTCAATATATGAAAGCAATAAAAAACGAATGTACACCACCCAGATCTGTTAAAAATGCATACCAGTAGCTGTAAGAACAAAATTTTTTATTTCAGCTTTTTTGTGCCTGCGCTTCGTACGGTAAAAGATGATAGTAGCCATACAATGGAGGCCCAAAATGGTGTAACTGAACAAGTGGCTCCAAATGTCACCCAAAAAAATTGTTCTGAATATCTTCAAGTTTTCGACCTTATGCGGTATGAAAATAGACGTAGATTTCTCATATGCAAAATTTCCTGGTTCGAAATATGCCCCTTTATTTTAAATTTGCAGAATTATGTCGGGAAAATGTATGATAATACGATGCTGTCAAGATCTCTTAATTGAATTACGGGGATAGATCCGGTCGCTTTTTCACCAGGCTCGTAACAAATCATTTTAGCAGTTCGATTCAAGGCACATCTTTTAACGCGCGTATCGTTAAGTTATGAAAAATCTCCATTGCTTAAAAGAGCGAACCATCATGAAGTCATCAAATGAAAACAAAGAGCGTAAAAATTCGTTCCATTCAGAGTTTAACCTTTTGTGAACCTGTAGGACGCATTCAAGGCACTCTCATATTTACCAATCCTCCAGTAAAAATTTTCGCAGAGGACAAAAATCAAGAAACCAATCGAGGCCTGTCCTTGGAACGCGCGTGCGCCACCCTTGAACTTAAACTTGCTTGCTTTTTTGTCACGCAACGCCTGGACAAGATAAATAAACGGCTCAAATACCAGCACTTTTAATCTTGTGTTTTATGAGAGGGAAAGTCCAGTTGATTCAACTGGTCCAATTTTAGGATCTGTTCCTGCGCTTTGACCTTTTCACAGACGCTGCCATTCAGTTGCCTTCGTTCTAAGCATACAAGTATTTAGCACAAAATCCATCCTAGGGACCTTTATTCTACGGGCTCCTGAATGCACTTAAAAAGAACCCTTTCGAACTGTGTACGTATGTAATTTTCACAATCCTGATTTCGAAACAAGGTGAAACTCGATGCTATGAAATCGAAGGGGCCAGTGACACTCGATATCCTGCGACGAAGGCTAGTTTCTACATCTCGAACGTGAATCAACACTGTTATTCTTATCATATATTCTTGAAATTCTTTTTTTATTTTCTTCTGAAGTAACACACATCTGGGATGTGGATAATGCATGCTTAGGTCGCTTAATAACAATCATTACAGTGTGCTTTCAAGTGTTCAACAAAGTTTGCTCAAGGATACAATCATTTTCTCCAAAGAAACATAATAAGTATGCATACACACATTTATTTTCCAAATTCGGCAATGAAGCGTTGC
Source organism: Orchestia grillus (assembly GCA_014899125.1). Taxonomy (NCBI): domain Eukaryota; kingdom Metazoa; phylum Arthropoda; class Malacostraca; order Amphipoda; family Talitridae; genus Orchestia; species Orchestia grillus. Next base: position 22,980 of record VOMN01081245.1, read on the forward strand.
TTGCTGGCTCGTTTTGGTAACTGTGGGGTGGGGTCTGACATGAAATATTGCTCTAATTTGCATGAAAATGATGAATGAAAAACTCGAATGTTGAGTCTCAATTTGTTCACAGTATAGAACATCGGTCGCATACCTAAGGCACAAGCACGGTATGTTACTGTAATGATGGCGATGATCGATAACAAATTCCCTTAATGTACAGTAAAAGTACAGTTGCTTTATAAAATTCTCTTTATTGAACAGTTTCGCCTGTAAAATGTGGTTTTCCACGGTTAGAATATGTGCTAAATCGAACCAACGTTTTGCTCGGCGTTAAGTTTACTTATTGAAGAGTAAGGAAATTATTCTTCTATGACGCAAACCCTAATTTCAAAAGAAAGGGAATCACTGTTAATTCGCACAAACAAGCGCGTTTTACTTCTATACACACCCCATTTACAGGAAAAATTAAATTATAGCGAAGTCGTTTTTATAAAACGAACAGAAATTTGTTCTCGTCGCTACCTGCGAATAAATTATAACTCATATTAGTTCGGTACAACCTTCAGGGTCCACTTGAACTAAATTTCAGCAGATTTGATATCACTGTACGAGTGCATACTCTCCTCCCTTCAATTCAGTCTCAACAATATTCTGAAGTTGCGGCACGGTCTCCAACCGAGCTCAAGTAATGGGTGCACTAACCTTTAGCTGCAGTAACTTTTAATGATAGAATCCCGTGGGTCTGAGGAGCGCATGGAAGGAGGTGCCCAAACACATACTATAAGAATGAACCAGAATGTCACCTTGCAGTCGCTGCTTGCTGCATCGGTCTGCCAGGAAGGTCCTCCTCTGTAAGAAGTTCAAGGCTTCAGAGCTCATACTTTCAATTTGCCCTGTATTTTAAAAACCCATTTTTTGTTAACCTCAGGCCTTTTCATTGTCAGCGGTCGACAAATTTTCGTTGAAAAAATTCGGATAAAACTCTTTGTGTTTCGAAGAAAACGATCCGAACAAGCGAAGATGAATGTGTACTTCGATGAGCCATGGCCGCCAGACCTTGATGCTTATCGGAAAGCGTTTGCTAGGAATTCATCCCTAGCTACGAACGTGCATTGAACTTTACAAAGGATCATTATTGCGTAGATGTGAAAATTACATAGAAGCATACATACAATTAGTTTTTTCACCGTTTCTCGTAGCCCCTCTCTAACATTTTTATAATGAAATTTACCAGTGAAATTTGAAAGCTCAAATTCAAGCTTGAAATAATTACCCACTTGAAATTAATATTAAAGTATTCCAAACAAAATATGAAATATTAGTTGTAGTAGCTGAATTCTTAGCTAGAGTAGCTAAATTGCTAGACGTAGTAAGCAAATTTTTTGTAGTTTTAGCTGAATCTTCAGCTTTAATTGCTGAATTATCACTTGAAGAGGTAATATGAATAAAACATGAGTATCAATATTGGCCCCTATGAGTCGAAAAAGTAAATTGTCGACATAAAATCTGTTATTTTGTATGGGTATTAACTTTCTCGTAATTGATGTTGAAAAAACAATGGATGAACACTAAGGGTAGAAAAAATATTTTTACAGAACAGTTTTCTAATTGTGTTTTTAAAAAAACCATACATAGCCAGAAAAAATAATTTCTCTGCAAATATACATGTAAATAAAAAACAATATCAATATTCTCAAAATGTACGTGTAAAAAGTTATCAAAGCATTCAACTAACTATCCTATTGAGATTGAAGATGTAGACCACACATGTTAAAAGGTTTGAAAAATAAGGCACTCAGAAAATTTCGTGGAATTTTAACTGTCATATTAGTTCTTAATGTACTGAAAAAATACATTTTTCTATTAGTAGGACTACAATTTTCCTCACTGAACCTTCATTTTCTCTTTGCGTTTCTTTTTTCTATAGATTTCATTTAAGACTAAAAATTGACAGCTTGTCAGCACTTGAATATTAAAATGTGGATGAAAAAGGATTTATTGCAAATAGACTTTTCCCCTTAGTTCGCTCGCTCAGCGCTTGCAATTTTCAGCATAATTTCTTCATATGAGAGCAGTTAATAAATGATCAACAAATAAATTTGTAAACTAGTTGTTTACAAATTAATTTCAGCAACTTTCTTCCTAAATTTACGGAGCTATTTTTACTCTGTATTTAAGATATTCTTCAGGAAGCTAAGAATCCGATGTCATTTTCTAAAAATGAACTTTAGGGCAATACATGTGGATGCCCGGCAATGAAGAAAAACATCCACTCACTTTTCAATGTTTTGAGTAACTATCCCGGAATACCAACAACCTCGTTTTCCTGGTATCCCCACACCGTTGCCTAGCGCATTGTTGAACTGTGAACTAAGTGGCATTCCCACTTCCAATTCGTTCCAGAGACCCTCGTGGAATTTCGTATCACGATGCCATCCAAGTGGGCGGCATTTTTTGCGCACTAATTGACCAGCACCTGAAAAAGTGTCGTCCAGCTCATGCAACGCGCGCCTGCGCACCTCAGAGCCTCACCTGGTCGCTTCGGGCGGTGATTAAACAATTCGTTTCTGAGCAACTTTGACAAAAACTCTTCTCAGTCAAAGTCAAAGTCCGATAAAGACAACTTTGACGCGTGATGCTATGAAAATATGTCGTAATTTCGGGCGCGTGAATTCGGTTATAGTTTTGCTGATGCCCAATTTAGATTCAATTCATTTTGCACCAGGAGCGTGCGGAAAGTATAGGAGATCAATCACTGTCGCTCATTTAATGTTTTCTCATCATTCTAATTTCATAACTTGAAGGGAAAAATTAAACACCTGAACAGTAAAGGGTGTGATTAAACTGATGATTTAATGTTTTATTATTCATATTGTAACATAAAAAAGAGAACAATAAAATTCAATTCATTTGTGAAAAGTGTATTTCAATTATATTAAATAACTACAATGAGAAATGTACTAACGAGATTTACTTTACACCCCATTTTCCCGGTGGCAAAATAGCATCACAGTGTACAAGAGCCCCAAAATTCCCATGCTACCACCCTATGGTAAAGGGACAGAGGGTCGGTGTACTTGGAAGTTATTTGATTATCTGGGGAAATATAATAACAGGTTCAGAGAAAATGGGCCTAATACTGGTTTGCAAGTGCATATAATAGCACGTTGGTGATGGTGTGGCAGTTACTGCAGTAACAGAAACTCACTCGGTCGGTCACCAGTATGTAGGTAAACTTTTCAATCGTCAATCATACGAGTTCACAGAGGAAAAGATATTTGAAATATTTCGCGCATTTAACTCTCGCCTAAATAGGATGGAACATTCTATGTATGGGTAAACTGAAATATAAAGTTTCATATAATTTAATTGCTCTGAAAAATCAGTAAGAAAGCAAGCACGAATATATATGCACATGATCTTAGCGATCCTAGTGTGCTAATGTACTATTACAACTCGTAATACATTCTCACAAACCGAGATATTTCAGTGTATATATTTCATACAATATTTCTGTACTATAGAAAAAAGTTCACCCCGTATAATAGAAACGAAAAATTAATCGTGAGCACCAAGACCTAAAATTAAAAGAAATCATCAAATAGAACAAAATGAGAAACTGAAATAGCAGAAATTACGGTCAGTCATGCGGATTCAATCATAAAAAATAAATCAAGTAAGAGGATGGACATCGATAGGAAAAGAATACAATCCCTTCCCCCCCCCCGTCCATTTCCCTTCCCCCCTCATAATCCACGCTAGCATCGAAGTAGGTCAAGATCCACTTCTCAGTCCAAAACCACCTCCTTCGGCTGGTGAGCGCAGGGGCGATACTGAATCTGTCGAACAAGTTTTTTTCAGGCGCAAAAACGGGGGATGGGAGCCGACGGCGACTGCCCTGCCCTCTATCAATGATCTGCTTACGATTTTTTTGCGGTTTTGCCGCTCAGATTATGGTGCGCGAAACTCGTTTACGACACACATCTGTAACATTAAATAATTGTGAATGTTCTCTGTACCGTATGGAAGGCAATGCGAGTCAGTGCACTTGAACTTGTCGACTAGGTTCTTGTTTTGGTAGAGTGGACCATGCACCTGAAATATGGGATCTGAATGTCTATGCGGTTGTATCGAACGAATAAACGATTTGTAGATCCTCTTCATAAAAATAGAAACTCGATTGCAAAATGATTTTCAGCGTAGAAAACGTATCGATCCCAAATGATAATGAAGCACCATCAGCGTGACGCATGGTAAATATTTTTATTTGCTTCTCTTCAACATTGAATAGCGGATCAATTGACTTCAAATTAAGGAGCAGTGAAGCCAATACCTTGACTTAAAAAAGTTATTTATCGACCAAATGCATCGACCCATATTGAAGCGACGCGCCTGCAAAGTGATTAGAGAAATTCGAGGTCCAAAAATCAATCAAGTAAGAATTTGGTACCATTCAAGTCATTCTTTTGTGGACGAGGGCTCCTTAAGCGCTACTTTACGCTAGCATTGACAGTAAATAATGCAGTTAACGAGAGCTCTTCCACCTTGGAGTCGTCCTAACGCATGCCGGCCCCTCCCTGCTCTGTTCTCTTGAGGTTTACGCTCAGTGCAGTCAATGAGCTGCCAAAAATGTGCCAATCACGGCGGTCGACGCTCAAGATCGCTGGCGCGCGTACGTGAAAACTGATCGCCACTTTGAAGGCCGTAAAAAGCTGCCCGCAGTTTAAAAACTCTCTTGCATGCAAAGTATATGAAACTCATGCCTGTTATCAGTCGTGTATATTTAATACTTTGAATTTTACAACTACATGTGTATGAATGGCTGCTTGCTTTGTCCTCTGATGATATTTTACTGAGGTGTCCCAACGGTATTTAGAGACGGCAGATTGATTCAAGTATTCCTTTGTTTTCAGTTCTACCGTACGCGCACCTCAAAAATTAAATACACTTATTGAATAAGGACCATCAGATTTTCTGAAGCGAATGTATTCATATTATTATTAATGCTAATGTGAAACCGGCACTAAATTTTATAAAAGCTCGAACTTATCCCGGTGAACCCGCTACATACATAGAGTAAAGTGCGATACAGTGAACATGTTTGAAAATTATTTAAATAATTCAATTTTTTCATTCAAGTACGTGGACAATTTTTAATAATTCAATTTAAATTTGAATTAAAAGACAAAGAATAAATAGTCCACAATATTCATACATTCCATAAGGAATTCTACCAAGTATCCTTCATCGTCCGTGAATGATTTGCTTCCCAGCTCTAGCATCAACGGAGCATGAAAGTTTCATTCATTTTAAAACTCTTGCCCGTACAGTATTTTACGTCAGAAATAAGATCTATTACGAGTTAAACGTCATCTTCAAATACTCCACTTTTATGGTATATGTACTTCGGACACAAGAGTTCCAGTTAGATTGGTATATACGTATATTTTCACACTAAATAAAAGACTTAGTGGTAAGAATTATTTCTACGAAATACATGTGAAGAAAACGTTTGTTATATCCAAAACCAGATGTTTAATAACATTTTAGGAGTATACACTAAGCGAATTTTACTTTTTACAAGTGTGTGTCGTATGAATAGAGCTTTCAGAGGCTGCCACTTCTACCTATAATATTACATACAACTGTGACCCTGGTCACCGTGGTGGCTTGCTTCACATTTCGCAACATAACTGCCGATCGTTGCTCTTACCAAACAAAAAGGGTATCAGCGTAGCAATCTTACCGCACAGCCCAATCATTGCCTTAAAAAAACATCTATTCATCTTCTCCATCATTCAGCATTAATGTTCCCAGATTTGGTGAGGCTGGCGCGGTTTTGTGTCTGCAACAATAAAACGATATTTTTTGCGAATGCGAATGGTGCAATTATATAAGTCCCTAATGAAGTTCTAGAGCTATATTAATTAGACCTTTCGGCATTCCAACATCTTGACCTCCACATCGGTTTCGCCATGCGGTGAAAATTTTACAATTTATTGTGCTCCCTAGAATTTATGCAGGATTGAAACCCAGCTTAAACTTGCATGGTAGTAAAGCAGTAAATTCATAAAATTTACCTGTCGAAGCAAACGAATGAAACTGTAATTGGGAAACATGTTCATTTCAACTACTGCTGCTGCAACGGCTAAATAAATTTTTGACATAAGTGGAGAAAAATTCAAAAGAACAAATCTATAAACTGTTTATCACTATTATAATAACATCTTTTATATGAACGGATTGACTTACTTGAAGCAAGGGCAGATCAAATATCATTCATGATAAGCACGGCAAGGCTCGGCACGTGTCACTCTGAATTAATTCTCTATGACGCTCTTGAAAATAAATCGTGAGAGAGACTACGTGATGAATGTTTGCTCACAGCCTTCGGACATGTTAATATCACCGCTAGGTTCATTTTGTATTAGCTCTAATGAAGTTGATAATTATCCAGATCAGTTTCTTATGCCCGGGCCAATTGATCTATAAAAATGAATTGCATAGCCGCGCCCTCTCTGGTCGACATGCCTCACTGACCTCAGACTGCGGTTGCCGTTAATAACTGAAGGACTGCGGCGCATTTGAATTTTAATGTTGAATAAAAAGTGATTCCAATCGAGTCCCCAGCAATCGACTATAATATGCTTAAACTCTCCAATATTTTCTAGAATCGGGTGGCTCATTCTTAACCTAGTTGTTGCCAGAGAGAGTTATCACTTTTGTGAAGCCACTATTGGAAGACGTTGACGCTGTTGAAGTCTGTAGAGGTGTAGCCACCAGTAGGGCAGCTGTCAGAACTGCTCAGAACTGGACGTTCAGAACTGGAGTCTGTGATCAATACTCATGAAAAAAGTTAATTTCGACGGCGTTTCTTCGCCTGTATGTTTCAAGAAAACGAAAGCCTGTATTATAGCGAGCGCAAGTTTAGGGCGTCTTTCATTTGAGGGAACAACATGAAATGATCATTATTTTTCTTAATTCATTCATTTTCAATTGTTTGTTGACACACAATCGAATATCGATCAATTTTCTAATGATATAAACACAAACATCATTATATAAAAGTTGCATCAAAAACTTATTTGTGTAGCACTTTATTTGTTTTTTCGTCCATATTCTCATGCTCGTTTGTCAAAATAATAAAAAAATTCACCATATCATAGTTATTCAACCTATTTGTGTCCCACAGGAGTAATCGGCGCCCATGACCGTAGTCTGTTCATGGCAGCGTGAAAAAATGCACGTGAATATGCGAATCGGCGCGAAGAAAAATGTTTTAAATGCGTCCTAAGCGATGTGAAGTAAATTCAGCCTGATAGACTGGAAGATTAGTTTAGAGCTACACGGGAATTATTGTGCTCCTCACGAATCGAACTAAAGTAGTATTGACTTTAAAACCTGAAATGGCAATTGTGTTTTGTTAGGTATCCGCTGGCATCGATGATATATAATTATCATTGTGTTTTCATTTAACTTTTTTCACTTATCCTCTGCCCACCCGATGAGTTGATTGACAAAGTACATTAAATTTACGTATGAAATACCGAAGACTTTTGGCAGGTCTTTTACGGTCGACATTCTTATATGTGTCATATTGTACCATAACTAGGACAGTGTGTCATAATGCATACATAATGAACGCTTGTGAGTACGTTTTGTGACGAGTGTATGACGCATATGAGTGGGCTAAAAAACACATCTTACTCCCTGTTACGTTTGATGTATTCTTTGTTTTAGATGTAGATGGGGTTGGGTGGCGCGTATTCTCTTTGACCCTCAAGGGGTACCGGATAGGCCATTGGCAATAGGGTTAGGTCAGTTAGGTTTGTCTATCTTATGCTACATTGTTACCTACATTATTATGGAAAACATTGTTGGGTTACCTCAGCTTCAGCTAGGCTTGCGGGACTTCTATCTTTCGTGCCCACTTTGCCTTTTTCCATTTTCATGCCCTTTTCACTGGCGATTCTTTACCTTAAACTTCCTCTTCTTTCTTAACACACTTCTTCTATACACAGGTGATCGTGTGTGGAAACACACCATGTACATAGATGCCCCTTTCTCCAAAGTCTAAACTAAATGGTTCCTTCTCATTTGGTGTGAGACAGTCCGAGTTACTGAGGCGCTGATATCCTTACTACTACTACTACTTTTACATTATTCTATTTGACTGAAAATAAACGTATCTCTTGTCGTGATACGTCTAAAGAAATCACGGACCTGTTTTATGCTAACACAGATAAAACTAAACTAGTACTCATGTCTAAATTAATCATACTAGTAATTCATAACTAGTGCTCCGCTCATAAACATTGCTCTCAATCACTCTTTCTCCGACTTTCTATCACTAAACTAGTGTTCAACTAAACTATGCATTTCAATAAATTAAAATTTCTTCAGTTGAAGGAAGATTCGAAGCTCAAGGACTTGGGTCAAAAATACATAAATTCAGTTGATCCAACCACATTCTGACGTCTCTGAAATCTACCTTCAACAATTTTTGACAAGCATCCCGCACAGATCCTTATTTTTTCGGCATAATTTCCTTTACTCCTTAATGTATGTCGCCTATAATGCTCTGCATGTATGTAGGTGGTGGAAAAAATCATTGACGGCCAACGAACAAACACAACCTGCTGGTCATACATATTAGCGTACTCCAGGGGGGTGATTATGCCCTACAGCTCAATTGGTTCTGTTCTCTCTCGAGTATGTGATGATGAAGCTGTCTACCAGCATTGCCTTGCATCAAGCCGCTGCTTTCTAATTTTTGCGCGCCTGAGCAATCGGTTGAAGTCGAGGCGTTTTTTTGCGCTGCTGACGGCGACGTAGAACATGGAAGTAAATCAAGTATCATTGACGCCGAAAGGCGTCGTCAATTTATCTAGACCGAATAAAAAATGCATTGATCGCACACCAACCTCAACTAACGATATTCGAAAAAAAATTATGACTATTTAACAACTATTTGACCTCCTGAATTAGGTCCATGAAAGCCAACCTTTGCGGGTTCAACACACTGATCACTGCAAGGTCAAGTTAGCTGGCAACACTTGAGAGGCAGGGGAGGAGAGAGGGGCATTTCCAAGGAGAGCACTACTCTGGAGGGGTACTACTACGGAGGGAAGCTATTGTGGAGGGAAACCACCGTGGAAAGGCACTAGTGTGGAGGGGCACTACTCTGAAGGGAAACTACCGTGGAGAGGCACTAGTGCGGAGGGAAACTACCGTGGAGAGGCACTACATAGTGTGGAGGGAAACTACCGTGGAGAGGCACTAGTGCGGAGAGAAACTACCGTGGAGAGGCACTAGTGTGGAGGGAAACTACCGTGGAGAGGCACTGGAGTGTAAGGGCACTACTGTGCAAGAAGGCGTCAAAGCAAAGACATCATTGGCGAGAGATTTTATAACAGTTCTCTTCAAAAGTATGATGATGCATGGAAATTTTTGAAGGAAAACCATGAAGTCAATGTAAGTAAATATTCTCATACACATCAGAACTCTTAAAAGTTGCCTGCCAGGATGCACAGTAAGTACTTTTTCATGAAACAAACATTATCAGAAGTTTACAATTGATTTTCACATCGTTATCAAACTGTAAAATATTACCCCGTCTTTTAATATTTTATTGTCCCTAAAGGATGGTTAAATTCCCAAGCAATTCAAAAACTAAGAGTTTCGATATTGGCTTTAGTGTTTCACGTTCTGTGGTTCTGACTTAATTAATTTCGACCCAATTTCAATCGTCATTTACTCTTACTTTTCCAGTAGATTTTTTTTAGCCGCAATTTGGAATATAAATTTTTCCTTGAAAATAAATATTTGTGGGTAAACATGAAGTAATCCTCGCTCCCAAGCTGGAAACCAACAACCTGCGGGACCTGACCTCATTCCCTCAGAGCATTGAGGGCTCGCGGGTCCACCCAAGGCGAATTATGTTAATGTCTGACTCGAATTGTTTCGAAATTTTTTATTTTTTTTAATGCCAAATTCTTCGGGTTAAAACAAGTTGGATAGGAAATTATTATTCTAAAATGCAAGGAAAATTTTGAGCTCATATCGGTGTGAGTATTGATATTTTTCCGTAAACTCGTGGGGAAATTCTTCAGTTCGATTTTCTTGCGCTGCAAAACCCTCGCGAAACGTAATTCTGTAAGGTTTTCCTCTTGTCCTTGAACTCCCTTGCAGATCCGTAAAAGCCAAAACAAAACGTGAGGTATCAAATTTTTCAATCTAGTCACTGACTTGATTTGTTCATAAGCTATAGTTCTTTTATAATTTAGTATGGGCGCAATATACGGTGCGTAAAACGAATATACGTTCATCGTCAAATAGTACAATTTCTGTGAAAGCACAATAATTCCATTTAAATTGATTTTCTTAACAAATGCGTGAAGTATTTGCGATTTCCAGTGCAGTGGTCACATTCTCAGCATAACCTCATGTGTTGGAGGTATTGAAGATAGCAAGGCAACTCTCACACCCTCGCCGTACGATATAAGTCGAGGTTCACGCGTTGAGTTACTAGTGGACAGTCTGAATTTTGAATTGATTTTTAGAAAATTTTCGACGTTGCTGAAGAAGTTGTTCGTAAATTCAAGGCGGTGTATGGTTTGTGATTCAGTATAACGACGTAGGTACTTTTGAAGTCATGCTGAGTGACAATTTTGAACCAGGCGATGCATATCAAATGTTGGCAGGTTGATAACTCGTATGATGAGCAGCCTAGCGGTAGGTTATCTAACATACAAAGTTCCAGGTAACTGCTGACGCGTGTGTTCAAATGATAGGACGTGCATTTTATTAAGAAGATAATAACAAAAAAATAGCTTCTAAAGCAAATATCCATTATAAGAAATGGATTATATTCACTATAAAAATCCGAATACCTACGTAAATTCTACGAAATATTAATTTCACCTAAATTCCCAGGAGTTCTGGATTCTCAAATTATTCGTAACACGAAGTCGGTAGTATAAATATCAACTATTCTGTGCGGCACAATATTTGGAGATATCAAATACTACCAGCCGTTAGTCTCATCCTCTACTCATTTCTTACGTAGTATCAAGTTTCTTCTTGTACTCAAGTTTCACTTTGCGTTCAAGTCCCCCCTCGGACTTCAGCCTGATGTGGTACGTAAGTAATTTATTTCTCACTCAAATGAAGACGATATGATCCACGGTAGATCTGAGCTGTAAGAGGCTGGGCTTAGTTCATATCCTTTTCACGTCGTGTAAAGCACATAACATATCCAAGCCTACATTGATCCTCGACTTTCCAACATTTTGCGTCGATCAGCTTTGGATGTACATAAATCCGCGGAAAGCTGTTTACACTCACAAAAACGCTGGTGAAACGGTATGGAGACGGGAGTGCTTGACTGACCTGTGAGCGACAGCTGCAAGACCAGGGGAGGCCGGCCTGGAGCTCTACCCTGCCGTGCCATGGTGCACGAGTTCCGTTAGAGACCGCCATCTCAAACAATTCATCACCACAAGCGTTGTATCAGTTTAAACGACACATATGAATTTCTTAAGACTATTGCAATGGATATTTTAACTATGAATAGTTTTGGGTTCGAATAGTTCCATGATGTAGGTATATGGTATCCTATAAAAATCGTATTCATAAGCATACCTGCATATTTATTCATACATACATACATAAATTTACTCTCGTATACAACTTAACGCCCGCAGTTGAAGGAATCAAGTTAGCGACTTGAAAGAATCATTTCTGCATGAAGTTTATGTATTCAATTCCTTCTAGACGAGAGCTCTCAGACCCGAAATCATCGATCACTCCTGAATGGTTTTGGAGAAGCGAAACATTACTTAAAGCCTCAGTTAGCTTGCACTGATGGCTATTCAATGACATATGCTGAGTGAGGTGCCCCGAAATGTGGGCAAAGTTATTTGCTGCCTAATTCCAAGCGAATGAGAATAGCAATATAAACTGTGAATTCGCTTTCGTTTCCGTGACATTTACCAGCTCCTTTTCACAGTTCATCTAAATACTCCCGATAGCATTGCTGTTCTACTTTTCAATGTCCAAATGGGAGAATTTTTTTAACCTTCTGAAACAACTATTTAAGATCCTAATTGAAGGCGTGGTTGTCATGAGTGCATTCCTTTCCACTCAGGTACATAAAATAGCGCAATTTTGCAACAGAAAAAAATGCTCGCCTGGATATAAATTCCAGAAGAGCTGGTCCCGCTGCACTCAATGCAACATAATGCAGCTTCAAAATTCAATCTGTCGAAAAATACATCGTAGAAAACGTGATGCTCCTTCGTCCTCCATCACACTTTTATCGAGCCAATCGTGACTGCTTCACCCGACACTAAAACTTCGCTTGAACACCTTCTTGTCGCTCTTTTTGTCGGCATAAATTCATTCTTTAGCAGGCAAAATCCCGCTAGGCGAATTACGACACGAACTCTCTTCAAATGATGGTTTTTGTACTGGGGGATTCTTTGGATCCCCGAGTGATTAGCGGTAATTTGTCCTAATCTACGATTATTTTGCTCCCTTAACTGGGGCATTATCGCCCCTTTAGCAATGCTTGAAATAAAGGAATCCTCGCAAAACTCTTATGGCTCTCAAAACTACGCGTCTTTCATTGAGCTCACGCTATCGCTTCGATATCAAAGTATTATTTAAAGGGGAATTTTACGTTGTTCAGCTCAGATAATTTTGCACCACGAAGCTTCTGATCACCACAATCACTTTACTCCTGACAAGCACGGATGCTGAAAGTCTTTGTTGAATTTAATAGAAATATACAAAGTAATATCCACGAAAAGTGTGAGCAAGTTATCCTTTCTAAATTCAAGCGTAAGGTAAGAAGAGAAACAGAAAACTCCACAAAGATGTGTGTGGTTGAAGAATTTGAATTATACTCAATGAGTTCCCCGAGGTCAAACTGTCTCCATGCTATGGTCCCCGCTGTGTAAATTCGAAACTTGTGTAACCGTCCGTCTTTGTACTCAACAAATTGAAACTGGCAGTTTATTCTTTCCGTTCATCTTGAGAAATCTGACAGTTACTGTCGGTTTAAAATTCTGCTCGTCACAGAAACACTGAGACTGTCGGTTTATCGATTTTTCTTTTATTAATAACTACGATCTTCACATAGGGGCAAAATAGCTTAGTTTAACTTTGATATGTAAATTCCACAGCTCAAGTAAAGAGCCGAAGTTTCCAACATGGATTTGGAAAGTTTGGACCCTGAGAAGTAGAGAACACTTACTAATTGACGCCTTACATGATATATCACTCCAGCTCAGCATAGCGCGTGGAAGTGCGAGTAATTCCCTTCGTTTAAATTTTAAGACGCTTAGAAAGTTCTTTGACGAATTGCGCACAAATGTCACGAATAAGAACAATCAGTCCAGCGTCCAAACATTTTTTTTTAAATATGACAAGAAAAACTTTGAAAGTTATGAGCGGCTGGTGGCAACATTCTCAGTCTAATTTGAAGCTCTTCAAACAAACAATGACCATAATTCAGCGTCAGGCAAGTGCAGCTTGTCGCTTCTATCTCTCCATAAATCTTAGACTTGACCGGAAGCACAGCGCGCTGAGTTGGGCGTAAGAGTGAGCAATAGATGACAAATAAATATTTTCCTTGGCCTCTTGGTATAACTGCTGGACTGTAGGTCTAACTGCTGGACTGTAGGCTTAACTGATGGACTGTAGCTCTAACTACTGGACTGTAGGTCTAACTACTGGACTGTAGGTCTAGCTACTGGACTGTAGGTCTAGCTACTGGACTGTAGGTTTAACTACTGGACTGTAGGTCTAACTACTGGACTGTAGGTCCAACTGCTGGACTGTAGGTCCAACTGCTGGACTGTAGGTCTAACTACTGGACTGTAGGTCTTTAACACTTCGCTGTAGGTCTAACTACTGGACTATTGATTGAGCTATCTGGAGCATACTAATTCCAAATGGACTCCTTAACATAAACACTTAAACTCTCAAGACACTTATACTTTAGGACAAATTTCACTATTATTTTACTCGACTGAATTTTAGTGCATTCATTTATGGGCTTAAAAATAAAAATCGCAGAGCAAAATTGTCTGGGAGCGTGAGAATCAAATGTTACCTATCATGCTGAATCTGAGGAAAATTCTTTTCATAAAAACACAAAAACACAAATTATGTGATATTTCTAGACAAATAATGCTGAGAGAAAAGCAAGGCACTACAAATTTTGATATCTTTTTCTAGAACAACAAAACTTCGAGGGCATGAAAAACGTTCTGTAATACCAAAATACAATAAACGTTCTGCACGCTCGGCCGCACTCACTCGCCCGCAGCATGCAAAGTACAGTTCCGATACAGAGACAACATGCTTTACCTTCACCTTACCTCCGATTAAAACCTCATTCGACGCGGTGTTAATCATGAGTGAAACCCTTGCGGTGCTTCAAATCTTCTGAGCAAAGAAGTTGACTCTGACCCTGCTCTTTGCATCTGATCAAGACCAGCTCAAGCTCCTCGTTGTATATCGGCACGCATGAAGCTCATGAACATCTCAAGCCGGTAAGCCAGACGAATATTATTATTACTCGGTAATCAGGTATCATCAATACGACTCTTTTACGGAATTTGGAGTGTCATTTTTCTCAGCCGCTCCAGAGTTTTAACGTGTGGTCGTATGATATTTGATCACAGGACCTTGTTTCCTGTAAACTGACACCAAGTCACCGTCTCGCCCTCAAAGACAAGATAAGTTCTCATCTGATAACGCGTGAGCGGATGTAGTGTTCAAGACAACCAAGTTTTTGTGGGTCGTTAATTATAAAGAGCTTTGAAGATGCTTGAATGACAAGAGCAGCTGTAATCCAGCACATTGCTTGATAATTTTAACATTCTCAACTGTTGCTTCACTATTTTCCTTCTCCAAATCAAGAAGAGACTCTCAATATTAAGCACTGACAAAGCTTCATGTACAAAGAGAAATTATGAACTAAGACGTGATATGTAAGGTCGCTGTACCTGGGAATAAATCGTGAAAGAAATATTCCTATTCGCAGCAGTCAGTGAACTTCAACTCTTATAAGAATCTACAAAGATTTTTCAGTGAATAATAAATGCGATTTGACGCTGGTCGTCAAGCTCATAATAAAGTTATATATTGGGATGAACAGACTACCATATTTAATAATAGAAATACTTGTGTACTAGAAATATTTTTCCGCAAATTAATTTCATTTTAATCAGAATTGTAGAATTTTGTGTGCTATTAATAGGTGGTTACAGTCGAAGGGCATCCAATTCTGGGGACTGTGTGAAACTAATTAGTTCATGACCACAGACATCTGATAAAAAATATGACTCAATTACAAATTTCATGTCAGATTAGGATCAAATACACGTACATGATGTTTAATTTAAGGCTTCAGAGTAAAAATTACTCTATATTTCATGACGAAATAAAAATTTCTAAGAAATAACGGCACAAGTTTACGTAAAAAACAAATACCGAAGAACACAAAAATGAGGTGTGTCTGTGACCTCAATTTCGAGAAACTTATTTTCAATGAATGCGCAGAAAATCCCAGATGATTGATGTCAGAAAAACGACGCCTGCTGGGGAGAGCAGCCCTTCTAGAGACCTACTGCATCTCCTCACTTAGAAAATTTACCACACATCAAGTAAGGCGCTTGTTCGCATTCATTCGCGAGACTCTCACTAAAAAATTCAGTTGCGCAAGAAAATCCACTTCCAGGAGCGTGAAATTCCCTCGTAACCTCGCATGCTCCTGGCACGAGTTCGCAACAAGCAGGTCGTGCCGCGCTCGGAGCTGCAGAACATCCATAAACTGTGATGCAGTTGGGCCGCGGCGGCCCAACTGCAAGCCGCCCTCCAGTGGGGCAGACAAACTCGGCTGGATGCGTCCCCGTGCCGTCGTGGAGCTGAGGTCAAGTGGCTCCGTACATTTCTGGATTGACTTGAGAACTATGAATGTATTCAACTCGGATTTGTCAAACATTCATAGTAAATATCGAAGACTTTCAAGAATTATGTTGTTCTATGATAAGTGATCACCAACTCGGATGTTTTATATTATTGGTTGAAGAAAATTATACTATGAGTAAGAACGTGTTTCACATTTAGAACTATAACCGTACCCAGAGGCAAGCAGTGCAGTCTTTCATTTTCATGGCATACTCGTGGTGGGAAATATTGTTCCAAGGGCTTGCTTAACCTGAACTCACGATATGTGTGTGGAAATAAACAAGAATAGTGGCATTGCCAACAAAATTTCGACCTAAGATTTGATCTATAATCCACTATTTGAAATTTTAATTTTTAATGTACTAGTGTATAAAGTGAATAACTACATCAATGTAATTAGCCCTGAATAGAATCGAGAAGAGTAGGGGAAAGAATTAAATTCATGGAAAATAAATGAAATTACGATATGCCAATGACATGTGTGCTACATAGTAATGGTGGGCAAACTAAAAATAAATCTGGCCCTCCGAATATTGAATAATTAATTTATGAATAAAAATTCTCTGCACTTTTTATTAAAAGAGTTTCATTCCATTTATTTGGTACACAAATTATCTCTGTTGATATACTGTGCAGCCCAATGAAATTGTGGTTTTTTAACACGGCGTTTGTGCTGAAAAGTCTGCCAACCTTTGCGCTAGAGTTATTTAAATTTGAGACCTACGAGTTCACACAGGGAGAACAATTGAAAAATACACTATTTGCGTGTCCAGAGTTAGGCAAAGTTAAATAAAATTGACCATTGATGGGAGTATTGACTCATTCGTTATCGTCTGTGGACGCTCCCATTCAACGTTCCGTGGTCGCCCAGACGTGGTGAAGGAGACGAGCTTCTGCAGGGACTAGGACAAGCGTCGCGGGCTGTACAGGGTTAGTTAAAATCAATGAGCCCTTCCTAATTAACTCTAATTGGTATTTTTTATCATGAATACCTACTTTCGTGCTCATAAGGGATAAAATTTGAATGTATTATTCAAAATATTGAATAATATGCAAATAGGTAATCATGGGTACCTAACTTATGTTCATGTTTTTATTGGTCAAAATTTTGAAACAATATTGAAGATATTAAAAAGTGTGGAAATAGATAATCTTGTTACCAAGTACGCTAAATCGAAAAGCGTTCGTTGTTTTGAACTACCTTGCGAGTATATATATATATATATATATATAGTACATATGCGAAAAAGTCTGGGATATTCATACGACTGCGCTCTGAATATCTTAATCGATAAATCTGCAGGCGCAAATGCATATTATGTTAATGACTTTAATAAAGCTCAGCAAAATCCTTAGTGTATTACTACTATCTCAGCTAAAACACCTGTATTGTTTTTAGAGGATATTTTCATCCGTACTTAGCACTTCTTTTTTTATTCTCCTGTAAAACCATTTGGGTAATGCAACGCTCCCACACTCATGAGGCACGTCGAGGGCTGAGCATGAGGATGAAAGCTGAAATATACCAATTTCTAAAAAATAATGCCGTCAACATTAGGACTCAAACGTTTCGTTAATCATTTCAATAAAGTTCGCCAAAAGCTGCACTGTTTTATGAAAATGATGCAGATTTCTGTAAAAACGTTTGAGGGAATCGCCATAAATAATCCGATAATTTTTAATAAATTTCATCCTACCATCAATGCCTTCTAACTTTATTTTTGGCTCCCTGCATGCAGCAGTGGATGAAAAGCACCTCCCAAGGGAGCATTGATAACAAATGTTAGTGTAACACACTTTAGTTTTCTCATTTTACTGCGTAAATTTTCATAAGTCGTATAAGATTCAAAATTGAATCAGGAAGCGTTTCCCTCCCCTATGTCAAAAACGTAAATGGTTTCCAATTCCCTAACGCCTTCCACTTGAGCTGTAAAGACCATATCAGTTATCGAGTAAATACTCTTTTGGAGAACTTCAACGTCATCGTCTAGCATCCTTGCTCCTCAGAACAAGAAGTTCTCCAAACCAAGAGCTGCCATTCTAGTGCTTTTCCAATGCATCCAAGACTTTGAGAATGCATCTAGTGCTTTTTTAGCTTATCTAGTGCTCTTCAATTTCTCCTGGATTTGCAGTCTTTTCGGTGTTTGAAGCGAAGCGAATGAATGAAGCGCCCTGATGAGGTAAAACTAAGTCCAAGGTTGCGCAAGCAGCTTATGCAACAGCTCTTTTAGCAGCCGAGACCCTGCAAGGGCGTCTTCTGAGGCACTTCGGTCTCATGCAACACTCGTGAGCCGCTGTCGGCATTTCTGCGAAGTAAAGAACCAATTTAAAGTTAAAGAGAAAATTGGGGCCCGTTGTTCCATCCTCATGACGTGGAGGACGCTTGATAATGTGTCTCATTACAAGATTTGTTTTCATTTTCCTTGGAGATGTTTCTGAACACATGGTGATAAAGGAGGAGGAAAACCCGTTTACCAAAATACGCGCGCTGTCAACGTTATTTCGGAGACGAAGACTCGGAGCTTAAACCACTTGCAACGGTAATCGCCAATGTTGCTTGGAGTCAGTTTGCATGTCAATATTTCCAGTGTAATCGCATGTATACTGACAGAAATCCTACATGATTTTAAAAATTTTGGCTTGCAAGAACTTCAAAAGAAACATTTTAGAATAATCGTGCGACCCCCGAATTAACTTAGCAGCAAAAAAAAATGCTTAGTTATTTTTATCACAGCGTTCTGTACTTAATTACAGGAACGCTGATGAAATAATCCCCATAATGTAGCTTGCATAGTTTTTTTCTTCCATATTGAAATTTCCTGCACATTACGACACATGATAATTTTTTTCCCGCTTTATCCCGACGACCACACCGCTCCGCCCTTGGGCAAAGCTCGGTGTAGTTTGAACGAACAGGAGATGCTCTAACGTTCCGTTTGCCCTCTGCGGACAAATATATCTTTTAGAATATCTTATGATGCGTTCTGTGTGGGATAAATAAAGTTTTCAAGTCAATGTTTAAATGTGTTGTTATTTTGTTACAGATTTTTCTTTAAAAAATTGTTTATTATAAATAGCGAATACCATATACCTGATGAGCGCACATGTAAGGTACTACCACAACATTCAACTGAACTTTTTTACCAATTTCCAATACATATTCTTCAACATTCATTGATACATTTTAGCATTTAGAGATTGACTAATTCTTTCTATGCATACATGGTGAAAGAAAGAGCGTCATAGATTTGAGATTCAAAAGATAGTTACTCTTTTAAGCAGTAACTGTTAGCATGTACTGTTTCATCACAATGGAAACCAAAATTTTAAACAGACTGCAGTACCAGTGGACATCTGAAATGAATCATTCAGCGGTCCATGACATAGAACCGTGCACTGGTTTCCAGTCAGTCAGCATACTACTTCTCGAACAGAAAGACAAACGAAATAATTTCGTATAATTTATTTAAGTTTTCCCTGAGAAGTTTCCGTTTTATTTTGACACATGCTTTTAAAGTTCCTTGGCAAGCAGAGAATATTAATTGGATAGAGCTCTACTCGGGAAGAACTTGTAGGTTAGTGAACTGATTTTGCGATTTTGTTATACCATTGTCAACTCCGCCATTGTTGCCCGTCGTGATCCGTTGGATGTTATTTGAGCATCAGCGCCGCGAGCGTTCGACCCTCGAGCTCGAGGCTTGAGCGTCACTCCCTCCTTTTCAGAGGTCAAGCCCTGCGGTGACCGGGGCAGGTGAGACAACTTCACAAGGCCCCACCTTATTACCTCGATGGCCACCTTCAAGGGCCAAACACTGTATATTAAAATCAACCGATACAAGTAGTAAAATTAATTGGCTTACATCTCAAAGTGTTCGTTTATACATCTAGAAATGTAAAACATATAATTAGCCGTAGAATATTTTATCTTTATTTCGCGTAGTGCTCCTTTAAATGCATGCATACAGCATCCCACTGCTGCTTATAATAAATTAACTTTATTTTTCTCGTTTACAGCCAACGTTTCATTAGGGTGTCAAGGAACAAAAACCGTTGTTGTTATTTTATGTTGATCCTAAGAAAAATTGTTCAGCCGCGTTGGCGGCCCCGAGGGTTGTCGTTAATCGAAAAGCGTTCGCGATTGAGGAAAAATAATTGTTCGAGCAGTCATGCAAATCAAGATTGGTCACAGCCATGAAGCAAAAGTTCAAGACGGAGCAAAGTTTGAACTTCCGCAGCGTGAACCGAGGGCTTTGGCGCGCAGTGAAACGACTGTAATAAGGTCATGAAAAGCTGAATGCTTTCGTGCTACAAGCAATGTCGTGCAAGCATTTTTATAGCTCGGGCACCGGTCATTCTCCTAGTTTTGAACCCGGTACGGGTAGTGTACAAGGTATCTTTCAAAAACCCTGAGACCACTCTTTAAAAGCACGTACCACGCTGACTTATTAACCGATTTTAATTTTAATTTTTAGTTGATCCAGAAATTTGTTCTCGGGAGTATATTGAAGAAGGCTGAGAAAATTGTATCTAGTTTTGTTCCTAAAATTCAAAATGTAAGAAAAGGTGTGAAATCACTTTTTTATAAAGTAAATGCTTTCATGTAAAGGGAGACACATCACCATCACGAACTTTAGAGGTTTTAAAACTGTACATTACTTCTGAAATAAATGTTCTGAAGAAGAGCCAACGTAAGCGTGATAAGCCACATGATTTAATAACTAAATAATTAAATAATTTATTACCAGACATGTTACATCATTTAAAACATTGCAGACATGGATTTCCTACATTACTACGATAGACGGTTATATATATCTAGCTACTTGTAAGCCCGAGTGAGTTCTAGAACTTCTATGGCATCCTACAGGACCAAATGCTAAGCGTGCACGTACATGTAAATAACCTAATGAATTTATCCTTGACGTACATAAGACTGAAGAAGTACGATGAGGAAGATGAGAGACAAATGTCAGAAATGCTTCCACTGAGGGTAATTGGCATCATACGTTCCATTCTAATTTTATTCACAAATAATATTTTTTAGTGAAATTTAAAGGTTTGTATTGCTCTTTTTCAGTCGAGCACAAATTTCGTCATTATACTGATAAAGTATTCCTAAATTTATTTAGGTTATGGAAGCATTCACAGCATGAAAGAATAATTTAGCATCTTCCCTTACGTATTGAATTTTAGGGATGAAACTGAGACCGATTCTCATATTCTATTTCAGTGTGTTGCCAATTTAAAAATTTTGAATGAAACTAAAAACTGAATTTTAAATTCAGTAAGTACTTCAGTTCAATAGTATACTATACATATACTTTTGAAGAGAGGGTTCGGGTTTTTATGAGACATCCAGCATGGTTGAGAAATATATCAGTTCGTTCTTTGCTCTGCTGCTGCTGATGAGGGTCGCGCTCTTTCTGATGGTCGGACCGCTGGGCCAATTTTGATAATATATTTAAATGATCCTCTCAAAAAATGAAACCTAAGTCAGTTCAATTTTTGGGGGGAAAAATCTAAAAAATCGAAAATGCATTCCCTATTGACAACAGACGATCGCCATCTTTACATATCCCTGGGTTTCTTTAAGCATCCATCTTTTTTTCTCTGATCCATTCACATCCAACTTTGGGGCGAATGCCGAGGGCTTCTTTCATTTCCTTTAAAAAATGGAAGACAAGAAGGAACGAGGCTTTCCAAAACCATGAGCTCCTAGCTTTCCCTCAGGGACGATAGGAGAAAGACAAATTTCTACAGCCAAACTCAGACAGAGTAGAGCCTGACGCGTCGACACGAAGGCCTGGGAGCTGCTCATCCAATTGCACCTTGATTGCAGAGAAGGGCTTCTCTGAAAACAGTGTGATAATGAAATACTCGCTTAGCGTCGCTCACCAGGCCAATTGTCGGGAATTACGACACCTCAACTCAAGAATCAATGTTCATTCCCTCAATTTGTGCACATGCGATAATAAGCCGTCATGAAATATCAGGCATGACCATAATGCCTGCAGAATTTCAAAAATTGCGAACAAACAATGCGACCATACGCCTATCGCATTCGAGCGCTGCGCTTCGGATACTACATGGGGTTTTGAAACAAAATTGCAAAGGGAGATAGCGCGAGTGTAGCCCCTATTTTCAATAATTACGCGCCCCAGTTGCCCACGTCCAGGGTTATCGCACACTTCAGTAACACCAGAACACTGCATGGTAAGCCCCCTTCCCCCTCGGGCACCGTCTTCTTGATCTAGTTATTCTATCCCGTACACGTGCCAACTTTGCACAGCGACACTCTTGAATCTACTGAACATGTCAAATTGGCCGTTATTTTTGCACGCACCGCTCCAAGGTTAACACAATCATTTAAAAAAAAACACTTCGGGTGACGGTTCTTACGTACATTGAGAATAAATATCAGGAGTTTCAAGAATCTTTATGTAGGTTTAGCAACTGCTTAGTAACTCAATAAACCACGCTGTGGTTTTTTTGCTGTCACTCTATAGAACACAGCAACGCAGTAAAATTTTTTGCGGAAAATACTCGTGCACAGCAACCAACACATCACCAAAACTCAGTTGTTCATCGCTGTGGAACGATAAGTTCGCGACGCTTCACTCTTGCACTACCTAAAATCAAGTAAAACTCGGCTAAAATCTCAAGGAAAATACATGCAAGTACAACTCGGTCTGTGACTGTAGTGCCCCTTTACCTCCCTCGTGCAGGTTAACCACGAGCTCCCATCGCGTTCCCAAATTCATAGACTACATCGAAATTTTCTGTATAAATTTCCAGTAGCACAGAACTTGTTCTGCGATCAAATGATAATTAAAAGACTCGAAAAATGAAACGAGTTGACTTAACGGTACCATAAGCCGCCGCGACTCGTTTTTTTCTCCACATCAGATAAGTCTTTCTTTGAAATCATAATTCTTGGTAAATTTTCATTCAAATTAAACTTTAATTTATTGGTTTTTGTTCCAGAATCGTTTCTGACCTCTTAGGCTAAAACAAACCCGTTAAAGCTGTACATAACAGTAGGATCTACTGCAAGGCCGACGCGAAGTCGAGGGTAATTAATTTTATCTTCGAAAGCGGCAAAGGGCTTCACCATTGCTGGGGATCAGCTGTATTACACTGTCTTCTTGAGCGGCCAATGATATGAATTCATATCTTAGAATAATGAATCTTGTACCCTACTACATCTTAATTCGTACCTTCGGCACTAACTTATTCAAGCACTCATAGGAATAGGAGTTGAGCATAACCATAGTTCGAGTAAAATATCTTGAGCACAAGCTTCAATGAAAGCAATTCAGGATCAGTGTACAAGCAAGGTACACGCTTAACACAAACAACTAATCAGACAGTCCTAAGCATCGTATGTGAATGAAATTTAGCGAAAAAATTTCTAAGCAACGAACATGCGTTTAAACATGAAATAAATTCTTATACAGAACCAATGTGGCCGTCACACATGTTGACACCAGTATTTGTGCAATATATTCCTCTCTCCCACATCAAATTTAAAAGATGAAAATATTTTTAACATTTTCGTCATCAAGAAGTATACACATCTCAAAGTACATGAAAAAGTACAAATTGTTAGTTGTTGAATTTTAAAATTCTGCCTACACATTACGATTCGTTGTTTTCTTTATATGTACGATCATTTCTAACTACAGTACTTTCTATTCAACAACGTATTTACGAGATCATTCTTTGCTTCAGTTAATGGAATTGATTATATCGAGTCCTGATAACTGGTGTACTTTTTATTTCGTTCATATTAAATTCGAAACATAAAATAATTTCGCTTATAAATTCATGACTGCAGACGGTCAATTAAGTACCGCTAGTTATTAAGCGACAAAGCAAAATGATTTTTGATCAACTGACAGTGTACGAGTATTTTCTGTAAATAAAAGTAGAAAAATGACTAAAGAAAAGGACGTAATTGCTGAGCTTCTTTCAGTCATACATATATTTAAATATGATTTGATGAATCACTGGTTTCATTGAACTTGAGATTGAATGACAGACTCTTCTGTTTTTCCTTTTCCGAAATGTGTGTTGGTGTCTAATGAGAAACAACGAAGATTTTCCTCCTTATTTAGGTCGGTGTAACGCCTGTTGACATAAGAGCAACTTTTATTGCACATATGTTATGGAGGTCAAATTCAGTTCATT
The DNA here is from genome assembly GCA_014899125.1 of Orchestia grillus. Classification (NCBI taxonomy): domain Eukaryota; kingdom Metazoa; phylum Arthropoda; class Malacostraca; order Amphipoda; family Talitridae; genus Orchestia; species Orchestia grillus. The sequence continues at coordinate 47,133 of VOMN01081245.1, forward strand.
TTCTGAGTTATTATGAAATATAAATCAATATTAAGCAGAAAAGCAATGGGTTATTTCACAGGAAGTTGTTATCGTATTTTTCAAATCCAATTCATGAGGATCGAAAATTCTTACACTAGAAAGGTCATGCTCCAGTGCTGTAATTAGTCTTTTAAACATGGGTAACTTTTTATAAAAGTACAATTTTTTTTCCTTTGAAGTCTATGCGCGTAAGTGAAATAAGTAAGTATATGTAAGAATAATTTCTGTCTTGGCTTAAAAATACTACCTAGTGACGCTATAGATTTATCTGACGTGAAATGAAACGTAGAGCCGGAAAAATTCGGAAAAATAAATCTTTTTCCCAAGTGTGTATATAGTGCAGAATTTTTTTTCGCAAAGATTAGATGAGAAATTAGTCAAGCAAGCGGACTTAAGCGAATGTACATATGCCGATAATTTGTCTTTATTCCGTCGTCTGCTCCTGCAGATTTGGCTCAATTAACATAATTTCTAATTTTAGGAACCTAAAATTTTCTCGTACCTAATTCTAACAATGCGAAACCTTCAAAATTGCGAAATTGATAGCTTTGGTTTCTCAAGGCTTGAAAATGACCACGACTGTATGCTGCCCGGACCGATGTCTTTGAAAATTATGTGAGGGTTCAAACAGGACCTGCCGGTGGCTGCGTGTGTGTGTGTGTGTGTGTGTGTGTATACACTGAACTACAAACTTTATGGAATTTGAGTACATAATTGCAGCATATCGCATTGATTTCATAAACTTAAATTGAAGGAAGCTTAGAGTTTCCCTTGTTTACAGCCCCTCGCTAACACTTGTTTAGAACCTGAAAATTATGTACGTATTATGATCGCACCTTATACTTGTATGACCGCATTATTCTCATGCGAACGATCAAGCCTTCAACAAGATTTTTAATGCGTTTTCTAACCATCTCAATGGCATTCTGTATTCCATTGCAAAGTCTTAAATATGTTATTGTCAATAAACTTGTTGTTTATCAATATAATGACGAGATGCCACGAACTTTACTCCTCAATCCAACACAGACAAGGATTCAGTTTCTAGAGGCACGCAGTGATTCCGTGTTCCATTCTCAAGTGAGGATGTCAGGGTTCGACTCCCGACCGTGCTGACGGAATTTTGTAAGCCCCTCCCTTGGGAAAGAAGGCTTAAGCCCCAACTTCCTCACATCACTCACGCGTGAGTAATTATAAGGCATTTAAAACTGCACGTTGACTACGTTGGAATGAATAAAGTTGACTCATCCATTGGCCCGCTCGTCGACTGACGATCGACGTCTCTGGCTGAATTTTTTTATCACGTTCGCCGCTATTTGGCTCACAGGTATACCGATGAGAGCACTCATTTTACACTTACTTAATGGTTCGCCTGTGTGTCGACACCCATATATTACTTGTATTTGAAGAGAGCCCTTAAAACTGAATATTAAAATAACTAAAACCATTCATCCTAGTAAAGAGAAAAAGCAAACAGGAAGGAAACCTGTCTAACTTCAAAACAAGAAACCGTTTCCGAATTCAAACTTAACTCTACGGTGGAACCCCTTGGCAATCGAACATCCTCAGGCAGAGAACGTGTGCACATATGACGCACATCGGGACCAACATGTCATGACCTGATCACTGCATGTGCAGTAGGAGACACAGTCATGTTCTTCCTTTATTTAGAACTTGAATATTTCATGCAACCTTTGTTCCGTGAAAATTTCATAGATTCTCTGGCATTTATTATTCATGAGGTGCTCCACAAAAATATCCTTAAAATTTATGCTTGTCGTTTGGTGCTGGAGTGAGGCATTGGACGGGGCTACTTCGTGATTTTACGAACACTACAAATTCAGTAGCTGTTGATGACGGCGTCCAGCGCTTGTTCTTCAGCAAATAGTTCGCTAATTTGTCAGCTTCTGATGCCCGTAAGAGGTGTTAAATTTTTTCATATTCCCTTCGCGAGAGGTTTCTTCAACGGTTAACATTGCCAGTTATCATATCTGTCTATTTACTTATAATTGAAAATCGATGGCCATTTTTCCATTTGATGCACAATTCAGTCAGAAGTATCATTGAGCAGTTTTTTCATCCCATATTGTATGTTGTATTAATAACGAATGACCTTTCATAACATTGGAACGATAAAAACGTCAAATTTATTCACAATTTTGATCATAAGTCAAAGAAAAACATGAAAAATTGAAAATGACAACGAATATATTCGGTGTCACTTCCCGGAGTCCCGCTCGCATTCAAATACATACATGCATAATTCTTGAAGGATACGCGCAATTAAGCAGCAAATACCTGTGAATTCGCTGGCCCTCCTCGGCCGCAAAGGTGGTGCGAATTGCAGTCAGGTATCCTGGACTAACGATTGAAGTCTGGTCGGGAGTCTCAATGGTAAACGATGGCCCGTTAAATGTGAGTTATGAAACCAGTTCCTTAGCTGGGAAAATTGCAAGCATGCCTCGGAAGTTCCTCGCAGCAGCTCTAAGAAATATTGCACGTATTAAATTTAATATTGTTAACAAGTAGAGCTGGCCTGCCCTGACCAACGCCTTGGAGTCAAGCCGATGAGTTGCTTTCAAATAATTCTAAGCAGCTGCTGAAATCCCGACCATTCCTGATGGTCGCTTTATGAGGCTAAAAGTCGCTCCAAGGTCCAGCTTAGAGTCTTGATTAAGGAAACAAGAAAGACTGTAGAGTCTAGCGAGCCTTGAAATAAAATAATAACCCAACACTGCCTTGTGTTTGGAGTGGCTGTTATTTTGGCGTATTGTTTGGGTGCCGCCTTTCTGATTTCGGGGCAAGAAATGCCGGAGTGTTCTATCTAAGGGGCACATTAAGCTCGTAGACGGCCTTCTCTGCCTCTCATTGTGTCGCCGGGAAGGAATCTTAAAGTTTCTTTTCTTGTTTTAAATTTCCGCAATACCATACTTTTTTCGCGCTATTTAAGGTGAAAAATAACATCCATGCTAGAATTTCTCTTGGATTTTTCAGAAAAAAGTGTGAAGTCCTTTCTCATACACCTAGATCTCCAGGGCTTAAGCAACAAAGGATTTAAATTGATCCTTACTCCTCACTAAACTTTGGCAACGTATGTAGTTGGTATGTTTATATAACTTTTTTCAATACATTGCACTGAAAGAAACGGTAAATCACATTAATGTAAAAATGGCCGTGCACAATCGAGGACGATCAGTCCATCCTGTTATTTCTAGGGCTGTTTGACTCGTGTAGCGCTTAAAATGCTTCTAGAATAATATTATATAGTGTAATTATTATCGTTAGCCTTATGTACACTTAGTACTAGAGTGTACAGAAGTGATAATAGAAATTCTTTAGCAGTATTAAGACCTAGATCTCTAATACGATGGAAGGCTTTCTGTCATCTCCAAGACAGACACTTTGAAGCAACGCCTATCTTCATTGAAGAACTAAGGTAACTTTTGAGCCGTTGACTATTTCGGACTCTGGCAATTTTTTACTTGTTCAACAATCACCATTAGTGTCAGCCCGGATAACCATGCTTATGTATTACACAGGTCAATGATAAGAGCAGTTTTCTCTCGGGGATCCACAGAGTCTTCAGCGAATTCTTCGAACTGAAATACTCACTCGCCGAGTAATTACTCACTGCGTAATGACGCTCAAGTCTAGCGACCTAAGGATTAAAAATTGTTGTGTTCATCTAGTATGGCGTTAATTAACCTGTTAACCTGTTAACGGGTTTTGACAGCATATAATGTCCGCGTGGTTGTTACATTCACAAGGTCGCTGTCGATTACACATACCGTGTGAATGCAACAACCACGCGGACATCACATGATGTCAATACCCATTAACAGGTTAAAGAGCTAACGTCCAAATTTGATGCCTTGTTTGGGCAGAGTAGTTATGTAGACGTAGATGAGACACACAAATAACTCTTGTTTCAGCCGGAGATCACAACAATCTTTTTGAAACACAACCAGCATAATTAAAAAAAAATTACAAATCTGATTTATCGTTCTTGTTGAATTTACATGAGATTCTGACCGGAATAATCTGAACTCTCAGCCCGGATTATTATAGTCAGAAGCACATGTACCTCTGTTTTTTGGAATATCTGAACTCACAGTACGGATTATTCTTGAATTTAAAGTAACATAACTCATATTTCATCAGAAAATCTTCACCAACTTACATCAAAATCTTTTTTATAACTAAGGATACTTGACTTTACCATGATCAACGAGACCGGACAAAAGAGAGGTACTGAGTACCGGTGGCCTCTGCTGCGAGACGGTCACAAACTCAATCAAAATTAGTACGTTTACCTCCCAGTGTTCTTGGCCAGCGTCCTGAATGCTGCGGGCGCATCAAACCACAAGGGTCGCTAAAGTTTCACTTCCCGCAAAATTCTTCACTGCCGAGGACGACAGTTTCCGAAGAACAAAGAAGATTTCACTCTTGTTTTCATTCGGAAATGTAAAAAAATTTCTAAGTAGCTTGGCTACATTATTCACAACACGTCTGCTCAATTGTATCATTTTTTAATAGTTCATTAACGTATCCAGTCAGTGTGGCGCCGCCGTTCTGCATGATACAACAAATAAGAGCACCACTCCCATGATAACCGCTCCTCGCTAATTCAACGCATTTGAAGAGGTGCTTGTAGAAATGAATTCCAAGTACTCGATATAAACTATCCCTAATGAATTACGTTTTCAGGAGTTAGATTTCAGTTAATCATTTGTTTTTACGAAAGCAAAAAAATCATTCGCAGTGCTAACCATGTGTTCTAATTTTATTTCTCAACAACATGAAGAAATTGGGGTTAATTTACTTGAGACCGAATTCGTCTAGAATGAAATTGGCACAAGAAACAACAGCACGCACGCGTGACTCCCAAGGCCATTTCTGGTCTATCCATCAAAATCTAAGTGAAACTTACCTCGGAAACCACAGTGGACAGCACTAAAATCTCTGGAGTGGACTGCAACAGCTTCATCGTGACCCTGATTGGACCGAACGTGAGAAGCACGCAGCCTGGGGCGCGTCACCGGACTGATGCGTTCGAAAACACCACAGACAGACGAGAATGCATAACTCTTCTCCAACAATGAGCAAAAAATGGTAAGGTTCCTTGGAAACACGTTGAATTAAATGTGAGCCTCGTGGTTGCCATCTCAACATCGTGTATTAAATAACCCGTCAAATTATTTATCACCTAGCTGAGCCCTTTGTCTTTATGCGCTTAAATCAGTTTCAGAAATAATAAAGTTTAGACTAACAGAATTTGGGAGCTCAAAGGGAGACCACTATGCTGTTAAGACTGAACTAACTTTCTTTGCGGCTAGAGAGTTAACAAGTTTCATCTATCATGTCAGTCAAGAAAAAATTAGGATACGACCTAAAATTAACAGCTGAAGTCCACCTGATAAATTGTAAGCTTCAATGAAACCAATCATGGTGTCGGAAGTGAAGATAGGCTTTCCTCGCCTTGAACTACAGAGCAGCGGCGCCCCAGCGTCCCGTGGCTGTGGTTGATGGCCGACAATTGCACGCCATCACCGAAGCCTCACATTTGGCTCTCCACAGCCTGCACTTCAAGAGCAGCCGGGCGTCGAGGGACATCAATGAATGTCCATGGATATGGAGATGACCACGTGTTCGAAGTTCTATCGATCCTACGCCGGAATGAAATACAAGTGTCTCTAGATGAGCTAGGTTTCTTGAGAGATATTCTGTGAAAGCATGCGCGACAATTAACGACGTAAGATTTTAACACTCGTTCTTTTCTAAGAACTACGTACCTTGTGATTCAGTCTCAGAACATCGATTAGATATAAATCACCCTTCCTTTTCACTGCTTGTTCGACCGCTGCCCTTGAATCTCTACGACCAATTGTACGTGAGCGATCTGAAAGAAAGAGCAATAATTAATTCTTCGAGTTCGTAATGGAGGCTTTTTTGCTTGTCTCTACTTCTCACTCCGCCCTACCACACGCCTCGTGTGTGCGTAATAAGTCCCTGTGCCGTGACTGCGTAGCTCATGCTCTTGAAAAATACGGCACAGCTCTCGTCAATCTCGCCTGACCTCATACATCGAGCCCGAGAGACACTTGCGCTAATGCACTTACAGCTTTCGAAAGCCCTCCCCCCGACACGACTGCTACGGGATGGGAATACTCGGTCAGAGGCCGGGAGCTTAGCATTTGCTGCTCAGCTGTAATTAAATCTTGATGTGCATATAACTTTCACGGTATATTAGTCATGGAGGAACCGGAAGCGTAGATGCTTTATTAAGAGTAGTTATAATATGCAAGATACTTTCGCGAACATTCCTCCTCAAACCCAAATCAAACTTTGCAAGTCCTTGTAGACTCTCTCTAATTCTTCTAGTCATTCCTTCAATGTCTTCATACGTTGTTATCGACTCGTATTCCTTACTAGAAGTACATCAAACCTGATGGCGCGGTTGCTGTACTATAGTATACGTGGGCCTTACTGGAGGTTTTGTACTTTCATCTGTACTCGATTGGGAAACTCGTCTCACCTTCCTCGCCGATCTGAATTTCACCTCGTAACTATGATGTGTATTTATTTTATATCATTTCTTCTGTAAATCTGCACGCAGTACAGTTTCTGAAACAGAAGACAAACTATTCCATTAACATGCAACTGCATCGCCATTTATTCCAATCAGGTCAACGCCTTTTCTTCATACTGCAGTACCCGCTTTTTTACTACGTGGTCTATACAAAAGCAGTAATTTATTATTTTATTTGATCACGATTCGAATACCTTTTCTACCATATCCCGCTTACTGGAATATTTAGATATAAATAGAAGCAGTTCTACATTCTCTGTCGATGTAACGTTCATTCCGTTCTGACAAAGTCTATTTCCCAACTATACGATAGGTAATAAATACGTTTCAAGGAATGATATTTCAACCTCATATTTTTTGGTGCCGTACTACAATTGGCCCAAAAAAGCATTAGGTGTTTCTGCGTGAAAAAATGGAACTACAACACATGTAAATCCCACAGTTTACAGTTTGAGACTTTCCTTAAAAAATCAGTGAATAAGTTTTTGGAGTCATGTTGGAACTACGTTAACTCGTCTTGTGATGCGCATCAGCAAGCGGTGAAAAGCCTTGCCCGTTGGCTCCAGAATTCGGCAGTAAATTGAAGCCAATTTAGGTGCATCAGTGCGGGATCTGATGGGCTCGTGCAGGAGGCTCGTCGTAAAGATGGCCCTGCAGTCTCATGGGCAGCTTACCTATCTTCTGACAAGAATTTCAGACGTTCGGTTCAACCCAGGAAAGCAAGGGTACATTTCTCTGGCAGGTTTCTGACCTTGGCCTTGCACTGGAACTGCCCTCGAACGCAAGGTGGGGGCCGCACGCACGCCTCGGGCACCTCCGACCTGCAGCTGTTCACGGCGCGGTTCAGGTGCTGCTGCGGTCCCATTTGAACCGAGCTTAAAATTTTATTTCCGGGTTTTGAGGTTACTCGTCACCAGAGATAGCGATTTTAATCGTCATGGCAAACGATGTTTCACAGAAAAAATAAATCACCCGCGATTCAATATTAAACTACACTGGTAACGATGGTGAAGATTGTGGAAAATTCATTATATAAAATGTGACATGTGTTTGTAAATTAGAACTGGATTTGGGGGCTCGAACAGCACAGAATAATTCCAGAACAAAACCATGTTGTGTTTAGCGATATGTACGTCAAAAATTAATTTATAGTACTTCTTAAGGGACGGTCTCAAATACTATCTACTATGTCTTATGGAAAGCTGTTTTCTAAGAACATAGTAAATATGAATGATTAAGGTAAGGTATCGGCTTAAGTGTTTGTAATGATGGAGAAATGTGCCTTATGAAACCAAGGTCCAGTTGCTCATTATAATTAGGCATAAAATGGAACAAAATTTACATCCTTTGAAAGCAAACTTAATATATGATTTTTTTCAGTTCGGTGTGAACGAAAAAAATAGATCAACTTGCAACGCACTCCGCTTGCTCATCTGCTGCTGAGCCTGAACACGACTTTTTGAGGTCTTTCTCATTGAATTTTAGCTGTAGATGTTGAATTTTGTGAAACTTTTAGTAACTTTGTAACATTGTCATAGTCTTCTGAAAACTGCAAAAAAATGATCCAGGATGAAAGGAAAAATTAGGAATAATGTCAAATCCAGCAAAATAATACGAACGCAAACTAAATTAAACAGCAACATTCGAGCGGGTAAACAATTCTTGAGATGGCACATTTTATAGATGGATATTTTTACGAATACATTGTCATATAACACTAAATACATTATCATTTACTTAAAAAGCGATATATTTGCTAAAGAAAGCATGCACCGGGGCTACTAACCAACCAGTGTTGTGTAATGGTTTGGCTGCGCACCAACACTTTTATTTATTAGTGGTTACCGAAAACCCTCACATATGAATTATAAAAGTAAACAAAAATGATTATGCTGAGTAAAAATAAGAGCAAAAATGACAAGAACAAATCTAACTTGAAAGCACAAAAGTGTCGCCGAATTCAAATTCAGTAAATATTATGAAATAAATTAGGTATGCATTCAATCGTAGGGAATGTGTTAAGACATGTTTTGTAACATAGTTTAGCATCTAAGCTTTAAAATTTCTGATGTGTGTTTTGTACTTCTGCTTGCCTCATTACTTTCTTGGACAACTTTTTATCATCTAACGTCAATAAAAATTCTGCACAACTTCTTTACAATTATTGTTTCATGGGGCGACTCCTCAGGGTCTCTCCTTTTTTCAGTAATTTTAGAGTTGAAAAGATGGATAAAGTTTTACTTTTTGCCCTTGAGGACTAAACTCTCAAGTCACTTTAGTTGCATCGTTCATTTGGTGTGTGCAGTCACAACAATCCTATGTGTGATTTCAGCTCCCTGAGACCACAATTAAAATTCTTCGACCAGTCGTTGGAAGTATTGCCTTAACAGTCTCCGCCCAGAAGTGATCTCCCGGAGGCAATTGTGCGCAATGAGGTCGTGGCGTCTGGAGAGTTGCAGTGCCAGGGACAGTTTGGTCTCATGAGTCTTCCTGCCTGTAAAATTATTTACGTCTAAGAGACAGCGGTCAATCATGGATGCCTGAATGTTAGCTTCACGACCCACTCTAGCATTGTCGCCACCCTGTCGATAAATTTAAAGATAATTACACAAAATCTTGGGAAGTAGAAAATTATTTGATAATTATAGATGCTCTAGCGAAAAAGTTAGACTAGGGAGCTGCATAAATATCAAGTATCACGAGCAGAAGTACAAGGACCTATAAAGTAAAAGCCTTACGCTCGCAGATACGTAGATTAGGAAATGCCAACTCATCTCAAAGAAGCACAGCAAAACTGGCTTCGGTACTCATGAATGGAAAGCGACACTCTCTAGATCAAAAGCATGAGGCTATGCGTACAAGAACTGCAAAAAATGCACATCACACAAAACCATTTTTTTACGAAAATTGATGCAAAAATAGAGTAACAGTAATGTTGAATGCTTAAATCTATTTAAGTATTTCCTTCATACTATTTACGTCAAAACGGAACCTGATTCTAGTCGATCGTTTTAAATTCTGGCTACAATTTCGTTGCCAAAATGGTTTTCATGGACAATGGCATCCTTCTTGGTTGCAGTTTTGAGGACATTTATGACAGGGCTTTCTCGTCGTATGAGGGCCCCAAAGCTGCTATGAATTGTCCACAAATGGCACAATTATCTGAATAATGATTTCCATAGGGGACGTGAGCAGGGTTTATCACTCATGGTCTAGTAATATTAAACAATTATGAGCGTGTTGTTCTTGGCATGAATGGATGAAGAAAACTGAATGAAACATTATCGTATATCTTTTAATGTGATTCATCTATTATACCACTATTTTGAAATGTACGCTTGTTTATTTCTTTGTTTACTTGAGCATAGGAGTGATAAGAAATGGTGCAAATTCCTTGTATTTCTTCCGTTAATTTGAAAAATGAAAATGCTGAGCAATTTTTCGGCAAAGGCATTCCCTAAAATTCGTTAGCAATGACATTGAAGATAAATTCTTCTGCTAGTCATGTGAGCTCTATTTTCTGAACAGTTGACAGTATCTCCATGCAAAATTCAGTAGCAAAAATATTTTTACTCTTATTTTCTACTGAGTACATGTAAATTTACACCATCATATCTCACATACTGCTCTCCGAAGAAGTCCTCTTTAATGTACAGATTATATTTCCTGAATACATATTTGCGTGGGAAGGTGAATTTGCTTCCTATATGCTTTAGCCGACCAAATGAGTTACGGGTGACCTACTATTGCAAAACTGAATAAATTCCCCCTGAATGTAAAATGTTATGAAACTGAGAGGCAAGAGTTGTGAAAAACCATGAAAGCTTAATTCTCTTTTATTGTAATCCTGCTTCTTTGATGACAAAATTCCATAAAAAATTCACAATCAATGCAGCAAAACTCGATAACTGGGGTTAGAAATTGTATCACAAGGTTTCTGTGGTCTCAGATGTTTCTCGTTAGAGATGTTCTCTTATAGGTTCGCTGGATCTTTTATCGCAAAAGCAAGATTTGCAACCAGGGAATCAATTACTGCTGCACAACAACAGTTTTGCGACGGATTAGCTCAGGGAAACATATGTTAACCATTGGGATGGTTAGCATGCCCTTTCCTGTGCATGTCTGCTCAAAACTCTCCCTATGATGCTAATTGGTTCATTGGTAGGGAATTTTTCCCATCAGATAAAAAGTCGAACGTAGGCAACATTGGCAACCAGGGTCATACGGCACACCGAGTTTAAAACTGGCAAGGAAGCAATATTCCGTTTTTAGAATATCAGTTAATTTCGACGTTTATCTAAAAAAATTCGCTCATTGTTATCGTTGAGTTAATTGTTATAATGATGAAAAACTTTTGAAGTAAATGTGAATATTATATGAAATTTTTGAAAATTGTTAGTTGTATTTTTATTTTTATTCCGTAGTTTGAATTTGGAATCGTTGGAATTAATAAAGGTTCTTTTTTTACGTGAAGGTCATTCTCTAACTAGCTTTATGTGGGCATATGAAGCTAATTAGTGAATGACCTTCACGTAAAAAAAAAGAACCTTTATTAATTCCAACACGTTTTACCGTTGGGTTTACAATGCATTGCAACTCCTGGCGTAGTGAGGGATGTTAGGAATGTGTAATTTATACTTTCTTTTCCAAAGGAAGTACTCCCTGGTTGCGTGAAAATGCCTCAACTGAGCCAAAATTCGATCTCAGGTCCTCTCGGTTACGAGGCCATTACGCTACCAGTACGCCTCGGAGCCCACAAAATGATTTCAATACAATCATAGATCAAGCTTCATTTTACAAAGTAGTTTGAAAATACAGATTTGTTCGAATTGACCCTTTCCATTTTTGTGGAAGCATCGCATTAAGCACTTTACCTATACTGAACTTAAATAAAGTATAGCATTTATATATATATTTATATATGTATATTTCTTTTGGAACGAAAACACCACGTGTTAGAACTGCGGGTGAATTGAATTTCCTAGAGGTAGAATATTTTTCCTTTCTTTTTACTTCTAAACGAAGATGAAGGCTTTACAAGTTAGTTTTATAAATTTGAACTACTTATAACTTGACTGGTGTTACAAATGAAATAAACGTCGATCAGTTAAAACTGAAATAAATTACGGAAGCAGTAGAAATTTTGGTCGAGCGTAGTATTAGAAAAGAATTAATAGAGAACATTTGCTAGAACTCAATTATAAGGAACGGACAAGACTAAGTTTCAATACGCTGTGAGAACATTCAACCGTAAGGAAAATATTGTAAAATAATATTTTTGCACGCATATCAGCACTTTTAAAATTTCGACGAAGGAAAAATTTGGTTACCTCCTATATAGTTCCTATACGTCTTGAACAGGAAGAAAAAATTGAGATAAAATGAAAACTAAAAAGAAACATCACAGCCTAAAGGGAGATGACGTGATGGAGCATTACACAAGGCAAAACAAAACAGTTATTACACTACTTCCTGTACATGGAAGCCCTACTTCAGGGGCAGGCTCATCGGTCATCTCCAGAGCACTCCTGGCAGCACTGTGGTCCTAAACTGTACCTCGCAACTGCAAACGATCATTTAAAAGCCCAAGATGACTCGGCACTATTATGAACCATTAACATCCCCGGAAGAAGTTATAATGAAACGAGACGAAAGCAATTGCACAGTATGCGATATATATTTCAGACAGCATGTGCGTCATCCGTAACTGTTATTAAAGCGAGCGCCTTGATTGCAGGGTCCATTGGACCCTCACTGCGAAGCTGAGCATGCGGGGATGAGGAAGCGACTCGACCAACGGCAGGAGCTTGCAGGGCCGAGCTTTTGAGTGGCGATTCTTGTGCTGGGAGAAGTGGTGTTTATGATTGCATAATACGTCGCATCTGAAAATTCATCCCACACTTGAGTTATACTACCATAGGTATCGCTGTGTTTATTATGCTTTCTGTTGTATGACAAAGTACTACCTTGAACTTGGCCTTTTATTATTAAACCTCTATTCATTTTTCAACTTTTTTACTGATGCGGAGAGTGTGTGCACAAACTAACCAGTTTGTAACTAAGTAGGTGCATCATCCGCTAGCAAGACCGAGCGCAAATTGGGTAAGCCGGTCACACGTTCAACAGATCTTTCACAAGTTTAGACGATCATGCACGAACCCAACAGATCAAGAGAACAACGAAATTATATTCGTAGTTTTATGGTTCATGCCTTAAGAAAATAATTCAACTTTTATTTGAGCTTTTGAATTTTTTCCGCCGTATCGAAAAGTCAAACAATCCTTCGAACTCTTCGTGTATTTGCCAGTGTCATTGTTTACCAAGTCAGTTTACAGCAGCCGATACATGGCCTATCAGCTTGCATCAGCTTCTCCTCTTCATTATCAGTCTCGTTTGCAACAAGGAGATGCTATCAGCCGCGACACACTCAATCGTCGGGCTCCAAATGGAGGGGTTTGGCTTTTAAATTCCGCTCCGTCGGATGCTTGTCGGCAACCTCGTCAGGGTCACGGGGGTGAGGCACGCCGACATGGGAACAGCACTGAGAGTTTGTTTGCGATTATATGTGTGTGATTAAACGAAGCCGCAAACTGCTTGCACGGTATTTTTATGTGTGTTAAGGAAGAACAAAACGCGGACGCGTTGAATAATATTAAATACGGGAAGAGTGGTTAAGTTCTTCGTACGCCTTTGATACGAATTAAGTACGCCTCTGATACGAATTGCAGTGTGATACTCGTGACGGTATTGCACAAGTGATAACCCAAGTCTGCACCTGTATTCCAGCAACCATCGCGTGCATACCAGACATTTTAGAAATAATCTGTTGGAGATATGCCAAGCATGCAGTCGCAAGGCAAATATTTATCCTCGGGAAAATATTACGTTCCAACTTGTAATTTGTATTTAAAATTAAATCGTGGTCACTAAATTCTCCGCCGACGTAATCGTGCCTGAAGACCGTCCAGGGTCGCAATGGAAAGACAAGATGAGGAACGCTAGGAATTCCAAGCATCAGCAGTGAACATTAAACGGAGAATTGGCTCCTAATGCGCTTCGAAATAGCATCGTGAATGATTGGCATTGGTCTTGGCCAAAAAAGTTCCCTCGCATCAAAGTAGCACGAAAACATCGTAAAGCTTTAAACGTGAGCTAGACGTGTCTAGCACTATTCCACGCACGAAAATTTCTCGTTTTCCGATGCACGATGAGCAGTGAACTTAAGAAAACATAAAACTATCAAAGAAATACAAAGGAAATATAAAACTCATGATAAGAATGACTACTGCATTTATTGATGTATTTGCGTTACTAAAGCACATAAATGTAACTATAAAGAAATATGGGTGAATAAATTATTACTTTGTACATACTTACAACAATTGTCCATAGCATCTGATATAGAAAATGAGTTTATCTCTTCAAACTGGCCTCGTAGAGCGGATCTCAATCAACTTTGAACAAACCAAAAACATAGAACAATTTTTCATCATGAAATTCCCTCACAAAATACACGTTGAATTACATATCTCATTGAATACAAGCATTTTTTTAAAAAACTTTTCACAATACAAGTTTTTGGCACACAATATAAAAGATTTTCCCAACTTGGCTCAAAATGTAGAATGCACGCGAGTAAGACGTTCTCAGCACGAGAAACCCAGAGCAGCTCGAGAGGACCTCAGAATGCTACGAGGCAATTAGATGATATTTGGGTGTGTTTCGATGTCATATTCCTGAGATGTTACGAACACTTTTCCGCGAATATGTGTCTCTTGTTGCTTTTTTACTCATTTTTTTCGATGTTCATATTAAGCTGTCAGAGAAAAAAGACCTGAAAATGCGCTCTCAGTGAATTACTGATGGTCCACATTCAATGTAACCGAAACCAAGGTCCAAATTCTGATGAGTTTCTGCGTTTCACTGAGTTCAAGTCGGATCACATAAATTTCTGAAAAGTTCTAGCTTGAAAAATAAACGTTCAAAACTAATGCTCTAGCCAGCCAAAGTATTCAACCACATTTCCCAATCACGCTTTGTATTTACCACTTCCTCGAGATCGCTTTTCAGATTTGCTGGTATTTTTCCGCTTGGCTTCGTTTTTGCTTCGATTGTCGGAACGTCTTCTGCCGCTTTGTGGTTCATCATTTCTATCTTTATTTTCACTCTTTTCTACTCCTTCTTCTTCTCCGTCTTCTCCTCCTTCTTCGTTTCCAGTTGCACCTTCTTCATCTTCTTGTTCTTCTTCTTCACTACTATCTTCTTCGTCATCGCCGTTTTCGCTTGATTCTTCATCACCGTCGTTTTCGTCCGAATCTTCATCATCGTCGTCTTCTTCGCTACTTACTTCATCATCATCCTCTTCTTCTTCGTCTTCTTCACTAGAAGAGTCGTCGTCATCTTCCTCCTCACCCTCCCTTACGCGTTCGAATCTCCTCTCGTACTCACGGCGTCCGGCCTCAGCCTCTGATGACGACAAGGCCTCGAGGTATTTTACGGTATCTTCGTAGAACGTTTTGAAAGCCTCCCGAGCTTCCTTTACATCCTCTGTCTCCTCCGGAGCCTGCAAGAAATGGTCAGTTTAATTTTTTTCGGATAGGATTCCTGCGAACTTATATTAGTTTTATATACTGTTTAATAAGTTGTGTATCGATCATCCCAGGCAGGAACATAATGCACAGACTTGTGATGTGCTCTTTATTGAATTATGTTAAAATAATTACGCAATGACACATTTCCCCATGAAAGAGGTAAGCCCTGATTCAAGAAGAAAATTTCATTTCAAATACGCAGAACAGACTGTTCCGCGGCCGCACATGCTTTCTCAGCAGCCATGTCGTTTTTATAGCATTCTTAATTAAGTTTTCGTAGGAAGTCATGTCCCAACGCTGAGTATACAATATAAGTGACTTCAATCAATCAGATGAGGTATATATATACTCTGCATTTCAAATATCAGCCTAAAAACGGGGATTCAGAATATCAACCAGAATGTTTTAATAACACACTGCTCGCGCTTCCCCGCATGAGAGCCGAGAAAAATTATTCAGGCAACCAGGAAGACAACTGCGCTATTAGTCGAACACCACACGACCTCTTCAGGGTCAACGAATCTTCCAATCGTCCACAATAGAACTTGCAGCTCTTACTGTCTCACCTACCTCGCATATCCTAGTGTGATTCCTTTCCCTGTAGCCCATATATCTAAGAAATCCAGTCAAAGATACCTCAAAATGGCATCCCTTTCGAAAGACACACTGCTAGAAGTAACTGCATCAGGATTCGATCGATTTATAAAACGTAGAAAAGCTGGCCGAATCAACTGCATATCCGAGTACAAAACATCATTGAAAGTTCTTGTGAAATTATGCGATTAATGTTTTTAAGGTTGAAAGTCTGCGTAATATGATACACGTCTCAAAATCCATCGACTGAAGGAGAGGCAGACAGAATTCAATCAATTGATGCCACAGACACAATTGATGCCAATTCAATCAATTGATGCCAGCGTGATTCCTTTGAAGTTCGTTTATTTCACCCATTCAAATTACATTCTATCAAATTACAGACACTAAACTTATCTGCATGAATTGCTTTTTCATTTTCCTTGCAAAGAACAGCTGACGCAAAGTGGAGCTCCTATTTTTTATAAAATATACCTAAGTTTTCTTGACGCATGGCATTATGAATGGACGCCCTCAACTTCCCCGATAATCGAGCTTCCCAAAAAATTATACAATTGTCTGAAATGGAGAACGGAGTAGTAGTGAATACATGGATTTCAACAGATAGACTCAGTAAAGTCAGACTCATTTGGCGGAAATGGCACTCCATTTCCCTAATTTGAGGCTCGCAAGGATGGAAATACTAGCAGAACATGGATCTATCCGTCAACGGGCAATTAGGCTTCATTTGGGGCCGGCAGAACCGGAAACACACTCAGCAGAACATTTGGCTCCTAAATTCACTACTGCTCTCTGAGGTTTTCAAATCCACCGGGGAAAAAGCAGTAAAACTTTCAATACCTAAAAACGTGATCAACTAATTTATCTGCCTTGATCTTAAACAGGTGAATCTACAACACATATTTACATTCGGCCGTACGGTGCGGGTAACCCCATTTAGGGGCCATCTCTTTTTGGAATAGGTAACACCATTTATCTTTAATTCAAACTTAAAAACACTCCCATAAACTATATGAGAGGCTCTGTAGCAAAAGTATGACGAGGCAGGGTTTACAAATGCCATGAAAAAGTTTAAAATTCAAATCTCGACGTGAGGGAATTTAATAGAATGTTATGCATCCATCACTGCAATTGAATTCGAGACATAACATACTTCAACACTTGAAATGTTGAAGTCCTTCATTGAAATTTATATTGGTAACGTTTTACTTAAACTAGAGATTTATTAACCTTTAAAACGGACCTGATTACAATCTCAAGCATTCTGGAAAGGCTTAGAAATTATTTTTTATAACATGCGAGGGTTGTTTGAAGCTCGATTTCATATCATAGAAGTCGTATCTTCGTTCGGGAGGATAATTTTCCGGGTCATATTGAAATGCTTCTGTACAACGCCATAAGCAGTGGGTCCTGCTGAATTAATGATGCTGAACATATTACTTGATCAGCAATTCGTGAGAGAGTCTAAATTCTGCTGGGCTTCTGCACATCTGAAGTTCCCATCAATAAATTGGTGGGAAATGACACAACTGAGCAACGTTCAGAACGGGTGTTCGGGCCCTCAGACGCGTTCAAGAAACATTCCGCGTCTATTTTGTGAAAACTATGTGCGTGCGAGGCATTTTTCACGTTTAAAGGAGAAACCCATCATGCAACATTGGCCGATATTTTCGACAAATAGAGGGAAATGTCAGCTATGTTACCTAAAGTTATTTTGTGGCATTTTCAACATCTTTTGAGTTGAATTTCAGTTGAATAACTCCAACATATAGAATGTTCTTTCAGTTTGATTGAAATGTCCTGTTGCCATAAAAACTCTGTATTTATCTGATGTTGATGCGCCTTACTTATAATTTCGTCATTAACAATAACTTTCATGTCTTGTAAAAATTCATTTCATTCTGTTATATTGCAGGACAGAATAATGTGGTCAACACATGTCTGTAATTTGCATCACTCATAGCTGATGAAAAATATAAAATTTTATTATTAATTTACAGTTGTTTGAAAACTCATTTCAGAACTCAGAAATTCATTTAGACACCTCAAAGCTCATTTTACGAACACGATGAGACTCATTATGATCCCCAAGCTTAGGTGAGATACTTTGTAGGACGCTTTAAGGTACATTTGAAAACCCTCAGAAAAATCTCGAGACACCTGGGCGCGTTGAGCCTCGCTCGTCGACTCAATACAGCAGCAGCAGCAGCAAGGGACGTTTAACCCATTGAGTACCTCAGGAACACCTCAGCCCCGGTTCGAAATTCTCCTTATGCTACAAGACGTTCAGCTGGAGGACTATCGAGACTCTCTTTTAAGACCAGCCAAGCAACATATCACAAATCTGTCGCAGTGGTGTGATGCAAACAACACAATTGGCAAGATTCGATCAAATTCGAACTATTCGTGAGTTGAGGACTCAGAAAGTCAAGTTTGTGCCTGGCGAGGTGATTCTATGAGGAATAAACATTTCTAAGGTTCTTGCCTCAATGATGTACAAAGAAATAGCGGACAATTTTATGCTGAAATTCGGGACAAAAACTGCATAGAAGCATTAGTCATTCAAATTCAAAGAAACCGACAAAAGAGAATTACGGGATCAAAAATAATTGCACCAAATTTTTTGAAGGCACCGATTATCTAGCTTCTGTGAATGAAAGCCAGTATAGTAGATTGTTTCAATATTATTTCCCGTATATACTAGAAAGTAAAAACGAGAGGAATGTCTATATAGTTGCAATAAAATGTAACTGCAGGTGACACTGAGAAATCAGTATTAGAGAAATAAATTTATACTTAAAAAGAAAGTTTCTTACAGTAGATAATTTTGCACTTTCGGCCTCCAAACAGATTTTTATATTTTTCCCTTAAGAGATAGTCGAAGAGTCCACATTATGACGGCTGACACTATGAAGGAACTGACACCGTTCGATAAATCGGTAACATTACTCCAGAGGGGCTCAATAATGTTGCGAAGTGCCCCTAGATAGGGGCATGTATTTGTTTAAACAGTAACAGATGTCAACGCCGTGATATAATATTCCATACGTAACATGGAAATTATGCTAAAAGATGGTCTTTCATACTTCAAATTCACCATGCAACTACTTTTAAGTTTTCCTTGTTATTAACAGCTCAGATGGCTCGGGGTGCATACGTGTGCCTCCCAGTATAAACTCCAGCATGTCTAGAAACAAATTTTAAGCTATAATTTCCAGTAAACTTTTAAACTACAAGAAATGTTACCAATTATTTCGAATTATTGGAATTTATAAAAAACTACCGTCTGAGTCGTGAGAAGAGCATAATTGCGAAATAGGATGCGTTATCGTAGAGGTTGGTGGTGGTCTCACCTTGGGCAGATGGTCTGCAGTGGGCTGGAAGCCTTTCCTATTGGCCAGGTACTGCAGACTGAAGTGCTCGCCCTCAGGGTCCACGAAGGAGAACGCCCCCCGAACCTGGCGGGATCAAAGACAAAGACATAAAATTAAATTGTCATAAACATTGCTGTTTGTCGTTTATTGCCTTTGTAGTAAGATATCTATACTGACATTAAGCATCTGATTGCAATCGAAGAAAGTTTTCAATTTTAGCAACATCCTCGTATACTCTTCTCTCACAAAATAGATGCCGCATCAATTTCTGATCAAGACTCGTGTCTGAGCTTAGCTTCTGATGGGTGAAGATGAACAAAAAACTTCACAATCTTGCACGTCTCCTCAAGTGCTACTTCAATTAAATCTGAAAGTAATTGCCTTCGTGACTCGTGCTGGAATACTTCTTTTCAGGATTGCTGGCTTTAAATTAAAGACCAACATTTTTTTTATGTGGGAAAGAAATTTATGACCGCTGCTGCCTCCGCAAAGTGGCCTTACGTAAAAACATCCTTTAAGATTCAAGTTTGCTAGAGTTATTCTGACCAAGAGTCGAAGAAGATAATGCTCGGAAAGTCAGCTGCTGTTGTCTTGGAGGAAGGAAATGATTAAGAATTTGCATGGTGAATGGTATAAGTCAAAGATTAACATTAAGTGCAATCATGCTGCACTCATATTAGTAAGCTAGGAAACCCACAAAAATTGAAGAAAAGTGTTCAACTAGTCATTGCCGCTACGCTCGTGGTAAGATTGTCGGACGCTTTGCCATGCGTGTGCATGTAATCAATGCAATGTTGTCACTGGCCTGTACGATATTTTCTTAAACTATACACCACTCTGACTTCTAAAATACCATCTTCATCCGACATGAAAAAACAGCTCTCTTAAATTCAACTCTACACAACACTGAAACTCGTCTCTATCTTTTCTTAAATTATGACAGCGAAACGTACCATAACTTGTAATTGTGAACTGTGACAGAGTACATATAAGGCTAACAGTCGTTTAATAAAATATCAGTTGCTGACAGTGTCAATATATTGTGTTGAGATGTAAAAGCTCATTAATACCCGAACGTTCGAGTTTGCACCTGAAAGAATTTTTCTTTGGTGTATCCAGCAGCCCACCTCTCCATCCTCATCGCGCTCTTCAAATCTGCTTTGATCTCGGAGTTGGTAGGCGAACTTGTAGACGCCGTTAGAGCCGTAGTTGAAGCTGATGTACTCGTGCCCGTTCTCGCCGCTGTCGTACTCGAATTTGGGCTGATGACGACCGTCTATGGAGGCGCTCTGGCACTGCACCACCGCCAGCCACAGCACTGCCGCGCACACCAACATCTGCAAACAAACAATTGTTTTACCAATTACCAAATGAATGTTGGATAAATTCGGAAGTGATTGCTAATTTAAATCATTGGTGACGTGTTCTGCTCGAACGAATGTCAGCCAGTGGGGTAATGAATATGTTTGAAGGAAACTTTTTGAAATGAAAGCTCTGTATGGAGGAATGTTTACATATGAAATTCATGCAGTCGAAATGACAGGTGACATTCACAGTTGAAATGGCATGCAGTCGAAATGACAGCCGCGGAATATGTCAAATGTATGTATTTACTACAAAAATCGCGAAGAATTGCTATTTCCACTGTTTTACGTAGGGTACAATTTTCTATCGCAATGAGCAAAATTTATACTGAAAAAATTCTACCTGTGAAAAAAACAAGTAGAAATTATGAATTATAGCTCACTGGGTGCAGACTTGGTATCACTGAAATCTCATGGTCATCAAATGCAGACTGCGCAGCAATTCTTCTAGATCTCCTAACAAATTTAGGGGAAGCTAATCATAAAGTGTCAGTTATAAAAACTCAGACGTATAAATGGTGACGCATTTTCCCTCACAAAAAAATGCTACAATCGATGCATAACACTTCGAAGTTTCGTAAAACCTCGAAGAAGACTTAATATGAATCAGAAGCGTTTCTCTACTTTACTTTGCTATGAAGATTTTCCCTTGTAAAATGTATGTGCTTATGTATAGAGATTATTTTCCATAAAAAAAATTCATCATTGCCTTGAACTTCTGTCAAAAACAACGTCATTAGCGAAAGAGTAATGTAAGTTTAATGAGTTACTCAATTTTTATCTCGAGTCAGAAGAACTCTGAAACGAAATTTCAGTGATTCAAAAACCAGATTTCAGCAACACTAGGCTCCCTCATGTCGATCAGCTCGAAGTAAGGAGGAGGAGAAGTAGCTTTGGAAGAGCAATTTTCCCGTGAGCAATATTTGCATCTCTGCATTTTCTACGCTTGCTAAAGACTCCAAAGCTGGTCGTCGTAGAACTGAGTATGATTAAAAAATCATACGTTTTTCAAATTTGTAATCTTTTATTCGTTTAGAGGATATATCGTTCAAATCATTGGTCACACTTTTTAATTGAGAGTCTAGGAAGGCATTGGAATCATTTGAAGGCACTTGAAATTCTCAACAAACAACCCAACGCTTACCTATTTGAAGGTTGGGTGAGAAAATTCCTTCAGTGTATCCCACAAATTACAGAAGCGCGAACTGTTAATTGTAGTCCTAGCAGGGAAGTGGTAAAATTAAATTAAATGTAAAATTGCTTACGTGAAATTGGACTTTAAAATATTTCCATGCATTTCTTTATAGTTCTCACTCACTTATTGTATAAGCTAAGGTTCATAATGGAAAACGTGTCACGTGGAAGGAAAGTACAGAGTGCTCTTAAAATCTTTTTATAATTTGAAAAATATAATGTTATACGAAAATGTGAGCAGACTCCAATATCAAGAAATTCGTTTTTAGTCCACTTGCTTGTTATAGGTGAAGTGACTGCGAAAGTTTTAAACTAATTGAATTCGTGCAGCTCAAATACCTTGCCGATAAAAAAGTCTTGATAAATTAAATTAAGCCCTGTAATAAAGGCTACTCCTCAAGAAAACGCACTGTGTGCTGCATACCGTCCGTCACTGTAACCCGCCGCCTCACGGAAGCCTCAAAACTGAGCATAAAATGAGTGCATCCAAGTCCATTCATACGTGCATGGAGGGAAAAAAAATGAAGAGGCGGTGACCCTGTTGCATAAAGAGAGGAGTGACCAACCAAAATCATATGACGAAAATATCGATCGCTTAAAATATACCATTGAGCCTTCTCTATTAAGTCCATCCGTACAGCTGGCAGCCAGCTACACCGACCATCAACCATTAAAAATGTGGGATATCGAAATAAAAAGAAAGATCATTGGTGCCATTAGCACCATCGATGTGGCTATACCACAGCGAACACGGCTGCACTACATAGCTAGGCAACATGGCTATACTACAGCGAACACGGCTGCACTACATGGCTAAGCTACATGGCTATACTACAGCGAACACGGCTGCACTACATGGCTAGGCTACATGGCTATACTACAGCGAACACGGCTGCACCACATGGCTAGGTTACATGGCTACACCACAGCGAACATAGCAAGAACTATAGGCGAGTTTTCATATAATTCTTACACCAGACGGTTCCCGTGTTGCAGTGGAATAAAATGAGCAAAAGACTGACTATCTTAACACTTCATATCAATTTCCATTCTCAGGTATTCATTTGTAATAAAATAGGTGAATTGTCCAGAGATTTTATGGAAGCTTTCTTCTTTGACAGAAAAATAATGCTGCCTGTGAATCTGGAATAGTTCGGCGGATTTGCCTACCTTATTGGCGTAATTTGTCTAACGTTCGAAATCCTTTTATTCTTTCATTTTATTACGATTCAAAGGCTGAAAACAGAGTTGTAAATCATTCATAACAAGGGTTTGTTGGTTATAACGGTAATCATGTTTATAAGTAGTGCAAAGTACTGAGTCTTGACATAACCACGAAGAGCGCAATCATAACATGAGTCTGATGCCTTTTCATCATTAAAATGACGTGTTATTTAAGTTTCACTGTGATAACTCTCTAAAAAAATATTTGAAAGAGATGTTATGTGGCTGCGATAATTACAACTAAAAATTCTCTGAGCAGAAATTAGATTTTATTACTTTTCCTCCTTCTTAAAAAACCTCTTCTGGAAAGTTTCCCCACCGCCAGAACAAATGTTCTCAGCTCTGAGTTTCATTTTCCCTCTTACACGTCGTCACCTGTGCTCAGACGAGAAGAAATCCGGAGAGCATAAAGACATTGGTGACGGGACGAACTTTAGCATGACTTGGCAGAATTTTAGAAGCGATTACTCGGTTTAATTTCTGAGCGCATCATTGGAGGCCAAAATGCTTGTAGGTTAGTGATCATCATGACACTTGACTTTGTTCAGCTTAGAAGCTAAAGGAAGGTGCATTAGCTCGCTGTATAAGGATGTGCTCGTTTAGATCCGCGCTGATAAATTTAAAAGCAAGGCATACTCTTCGCGACATTTTTTGGAAACTGGCTCCATAGTTTCAAAATGACTTGACTAACAGGGGCATCCAGGGTTCAGAAACTTATTGATATGTACTAAATTATATGCATGTGTGCAATATGTATACCTTAGCACTTCTACATATGTTATTTCGCCTTATCTGGGAGGGATTCATACGTATACTCTATGCTCCGCATAGAAAAAGAAACTTCTGAGATGTGACGTTTTCGAGGTCTAGCAGCACTATATTAAACAGGGTCGCACAAAAGTAAGGTACTCTTGCATGATACTGTGTCTTAAACAGTTTTTAACGTATCAGTGCTACCGATATCATTGAGGGTTCCTTACTTTTGGGCCACCCTGTATATAAACTTAGAGTATAATTCCAGTATTTTCGAGGAAAGTTTCAGCTTAGTGAACACTTTGGAATGCAACGTAGAACCTCTGATGTTTGCACGCATGCTTGCATAACCACTAAAAACAATAATGAGTTTGAAAAATAAAGAATACCTCTAAACATTTTACAAGGCCGAGCAAAGAATGGAGACCACAGTTCCCATGAGTAATCATGCGTCGGCCACGATTTGATGTTGACAATTTTAAGCGCAAAATAAAACGTAATGAAGCTCGTAAAACCTAGATTAATTTTACTAGACTGTTCTAAATGTGTAATAAAGCGTGATGAAACTCGTTTGACTTAGATTATTAAGACTAGACTATTTGAAACGTAAAATAGAACGTAAGAAAAGTTATACAACTTAAATATTTTAGACTAGACAATTTTAAGAGTAAAATGGAACGTAGGAAACCTCGGCTGATTTAGATTATGAAGATTTCGCTATTTTGAACCTATTTTGAACGTTCTGTAGGTGTTCAGATTTATTTCGAAAATTAAATAAATATATACAGGGTGTTCAGAAAAGACAGCAGCCCTGTAAACCTTAAATAAATATTTTATTTTTGAGGTAATAATTAAAAATTATATACCAGTGGAAAAAAAAATTGGGAGATTTTATAAGTTTTAATTAAGTTTTAAAAATAATATTTATAAAATAATTCCCAATATGCGCAATACATTCTTCACATCTTTGTTTCATACTGGTCATAACATTTTACGACGTGGCACTACCAATATTGTTAATTTCTCTTCGAATATTATTTTTTAGTTTATCGATATTTCTAGGGTTGATGAAATATTTCTAAGGCGGTAGTGGATTTACATGGATGTAGTCTTTTCTGAATACCCTATATATTACTGCACTCCGTACACTCATTGTGTGTGTTTATATTTTAATACTATGAACTCTCACAGCCAGTGAGTGATATAAGTGTGTACTAGCATATGATGGTCTTTGATTGGAAACATTGCACCTGTGTGTAAAAGTTTTTATCATACTGTTCTTGCCCTCACATAATTTTAAGAAAACTTGATGAGATCAACCTAACTCTGACATAATCTTCAACGGAAGTAAACTTAATTTTTCGCATACCCTCAACATTTTTCCTTCACTTTCTCCAGAAAAACTGGAACGAGACTTCGAGTCTCTGTATTTTTACAGACACCGCTCTCAAGATATTAAGGACGAGATCGTCCAGGTCGAAGCCAAAAGCACGAGCAGCAAGCAAAGTTCAAAGGCTCGTCAGGGCGTAAGACGGAGTAAGAAGTCAATGTCGATGGCGGCACGATGCTGTGACCAGGCTCCATTTATGTTATTTCTGAACACATGAAATAAAAGGACGAGTGGTCCGCATTAGGTCCTAAAATCACAGACAGAGTTTGACCTTTGCTTAATGAGCGCAGCACAGCACGTACATTTTTCCAAGGCATTTGAGCACAACCGCTGCAAGAGCTACGTTTTCGGGCTTGAGGGTTTCTTAATGGCTCATATAAACCAGCAGCCGGTAGAAAAGCCTGGCAAATCTTCTCGTATCTACGTCCTTGAGCTTGGCAATGAATTTGAATACTTCCGTTGCGTGCGTGCAAGGTCGTGATTACAGTAAAATAAAGACGTGTCACGGTGCCACGGGCTATTTCGCAGCTCCGGACAGAAGGCTCGCAGTCACGGTTACGTCTAGAACCCTAACTGTCACGAAACTGACGAGTCATTTAGACTAACTTCGTGACCCTTTCAATTAGAGGGGCTTGTTGCCCTCAAGGCGAGAGCTGTAAAGCCCTGCGAGCGGAAAGTACGTGGTAAGGCAGTGCTCTTGCTTAGGCTATTAGTCACAATCGCATTCGGAAGGGCGATGGTCACGCTTCACCCAATGGGAGGCACGTTGCCCGCATGGACGCCCTGGACAAAGCTGGGCAGAACTGAGCCAAACAAAGGGTGCGGTGCTTGTGCCGTGGCTCCAGTCTTAAGAGATTTCAGGCGTTTCTTCGAACACGCGAGCTTGTACAAAAATTAAGAATATTTTTTGATCCCATATATAGGTAAGGTGAAAGTCATGATTTTCGAAAATTGTATTCTACTGCGTCGCTGGTCATAGACGTTCGTTGATTTACTCACATTAAAAAACACCTCAGATTTGTGCAAACTCTTTTAGATACGCGATTGACTAGAAATATTCTTTGGCCAATTCAAAAGCTGTAAATGGAATTACACATGCTCTTTGTCATTCAAACAGCGGTATACCTGCTTTATTCGAGCAAGCTCTCTCTTCAATTGGCTCAAGAAAGGAAGCGGAAGGGACCCACTTTCAATTCGATGTTTAAGCCTGTGATCTGCCCATGTTCTGGTTGAGCAGATGGTCAATATTTGTAGGAGCTGCCAGACGGGGCACCCGAGCTGCCCAACCCAGGCTGAACACTCGCTTCATAAGAAGCAGAACAAATCTAGGCGGCTTTTAAATCGCGCGTGCGAAGGCCGAACATCGATACCAATGTCAAGCTCAGCTCGATGTGGCTCTCCTATCTTTAGTCAATTTTTATTGGAACTCTCCACTTGAAAATCACTCACCAAACTTCGTTTAAGAAAGATGTTATGTGAGTTAAACAACAATTTACGTCCATTTGAACAGTTTATTCTTCATTTCAGGCGTTATGTGAAACTCAAACACTAATTACATCTTATTTAGAAATTAATGCAAGTTTTAGTACAACTTATGACACGATTTTTCATCATCCTGACTGAATCAACCCGCTCGTATTGGTCGGTTCACAACAATGATGATTTTAGTATGATAAAAGCGCTAACTCCTATTTATCTAAACAGTATTCTAGAATTTGAGGATAAATTTGCCATTCCTGTGGTAAGTTACATTAGAAACTATTCAAATGTTGTCATTCGCAGTCAAGGAATGTTGCTAGACACTCAATTTATAAATTGAAATTACCAAAATTCTACAGGAATCTTACGAGTTACATGAGAGCAATGTAAAACTAAAGCGCAAGTTTCAAATGAATTACGAAATTTTAATACGTAACTCAGAAGCAAAATGACAGGAGAATAACAAGGCACTGAAAAAAATACTACATCTACACTCAGTAAAATTAATAGCAAGCATTGAAAAACCTAAGGAACCAAAAAAGAACAATCGATACAATTGCATAAACAAGGTATACCAAAACCATTTGATTGATGCCTGTTGCAATTTGTTTGCGTATAACTCTTTATTCACAAGCCAGTTATTAAGTTTCTAATGGATACTCTTTAATTTATCACGAATTCAGACAAATAACAGAAGTTTGTAAAATTACAGTTCCCAGTTCCGAAAATGTTTGCCACAATTATTCAACCTTGGAAACATCAGACAATATTTACTGCGATTCTGCACCGGAAAGAAGAAAAATGGTTGGAGAAAGTTGAATCCAGGAAGTGTTTGGTTGTTGAAGCGCTTTATTTTGTGGTGCTGGAAGCGTTTGAAACTCTTCACTCTTCACGGTGACTGATGGTGGTTGAGGACGATACGTGATGGGGCCAGGCCGGGGCGCTCCAGGCGACGGAAATGGTCAGTGCACAATGCGCTATTTGCGGGGGACAGCTTCGACTGAAGAGCGCTTTCGACGACACGCCTGCTGATTATGCGCGCAAAACTCAGCAAAATCACCTAAAATAATCGCCAACTGGAAAATGCAAAATGAAAAGTCGGGTGCCAAAGTACAAGTTTCTCAATGAAAAATTATACGGGTACCGCCAGTTACCAAGACGTAATTAATTATATAATTTTATGACATCGTTTGCTCACGTGCTTGCGTAGTCGAGGCTTAAGGCAGCGGGATTTCAATTTCACCCTAAGAAGATATGCGTATGTATACGTCACCTCTCGAATATTTTATATTGGGGAATAATTTTGGGTACTATTGGAACACATATGCTGTATGTCTTTTTTCATAAGATTTATTACCATTATATTTTTCAAACATGTTAGACAGGCTTACGTTGCATGTGTAGAACAAGAAGTGGATCAATATAAATACTTCCTTTCATTGATATATTAGTTCAGGGCATAAGTAATCAAACTGCACTGAAAACTACGTAGCCATTAGATTTTGCTCTTAATTTTGAAATAATTTTTTTCTATATTTTTAACATCCTACTCAATTTTAAAATAGCACAAATTCAAAGCTTAGGAATTTTTTGTTCGCCTCGTTGGATGTGAGTAACATTTCGAAATGAATTCTCCGCTGGCGTACGTGCAAGTTTTCGAAATAATTTATGATGTTCGTTCAGATTCGTCAATGTTCTCAGGAAACTTTCCTGCGTTAGACCCACCGACCGTAGTCAGAGGCTCAAGCTTTTGTTCATAACGCGAGTGGACGTCGTGTTTCGGTCTTAAAATCCCAGTTCAGCTATGCCTCGACTGGTAAAAACAAACAAAAGTGTTGCAGTTGTCAGAACGTAGTCTAAATGTGTCAAAAAAAAATCTTCAGCAATAAACGTCTTTAATTTTTCTACTTTGTAAAATCATTATTGGCAATTATTATGCTTGATAATTTTTCTAATTGTAAGTTTGAGTTTTGGAGATTTAAATCTGATTTTATCTGTGATCATCAGGTTCGTTTCCATTCATAGATTATTGTGTGTTTTCATCATATTAATCACAATTGAAATGTGTAAATGGTTCTCGCGTGGCTTAAATGAGGTCATTACTATAAACACAGCTTTCTCCCCGATGCAAGTGACGAAACGCAGTTTATCTTCGTTCTTAAAATATACAAAGAAAAATTCAGTCCAGTTTCTTTCTCCTCCCTACGATAAGAAAGAAGTTGATTCGTTTCCCTCTCAAATAAAACAAGCCGACCACGCTTGACAAGATTTATTTTCCCCCGACTCGGAAAAATTTCTCTTAAACAGAGTTCCTGCCGGGGCTTTGGACTCCCTTTAGTACGTGATAAAATCTCCAGTGAGTCGCCGTATCTCGCCGCGCTGCGTCTACTTACCCTTCCCGAGGACTTTTTTTTGTGCGAGGGACCGCGCCCTTCATGAAAGAATTCAAGGCCAATGATCTAGGAAAGACGGGTAACTCGATCTCGTCCAGCCCACGTCTGCTTGCTATGGTGAGTGCGGTAAAAAATTGGGCTTTACATGCTGTCGCACATAGGGGCAAATGAGTTCATTCGCTTCTCTGTCAGTATACACTTAAATGGAGAATGCATTCTAACGATGTCATGTCTTATTATCTTCCAAATATGCCTGGTGCAAGTCTAAGGTTACCATCGTTCAAGACCCACCTAACTGAAGTCTCTTCGCTGAACTGTAATTGAACTCTTTCTATGCTTGACGTTTCGGTCGCCGGAGCTGAAATCCAACATATGTCGTACTCTCGACAAGCGAAGGCTCACTTCAAGAAGAAGTGTACATAGGCGTTGCCGTTTGTTATTGTTTGAGCTTTCTAAAGCTGTAGACAGAGCCGCACGATGTCCTTATCTTAAATACTAAAACACTGGAAGCAGATTCCTTAGAAGTGTTCTATTATTGTTCCTCTGTTGAGTACAATTGATTTAACCCGTTCGTGGTATGGAATTTTCCTACGTTTGATCTGACTTTAAGTTGTTTACAGGGATCCTTAAAATTTAGCGTCCAAGATTCAATTTAATTTAATGAGTTTTTCAGTAGATAGATGGGAAATGAGCTGAAATTTTTAAACTTGAACACGTTTATCGTAGTTGAAAAATGTTCAAAAAATTAACAGAAATAATTTAACAAAATACTCAACGCTCAATCTACTCAAAAATGAGCATATCAGCTCACAGTCAAAACTAAAAATTAGAATGCAAAAACTTGTGATTTTAGCCTGAATCCTCGTTACAGAAAATTATTGAGAGATAAACATTCCAATAAGCTTTCCAATTTCTAAACTTAAAGTGTTGCGTGTTCTAACATTAATTTTTTGAAACGTGAAAAAGCGCACAGCGAAGTAAATTTTACACATGTAAGCTTCTGCAAAATTGGAATAAAGATTTTTATCATGTCGTAAGGAGACGATCAATTAAGAATTGAATACTGTAAACTCCCACGTAAGATTCGAATCATTTGACCTACGGATATGCAGCCTTGTGTCAGAATTGAACATAGTTGCTGAATAAAAGCGCCCATTTGAAATAATTCAGGCTTGAATAGGCATGGACAAGCATACGGCACATGCGATACGCTTCAATGCTTTGCCTCCGAAGTGGGCCAAATATGGTACACGCGATCGTCTGACCTAACCTAACGTAACCAAAGCACTATTGTGTATGAATACAAGCTTTAAAGTTTGCGTAGAATTTGTGTTCCTCAATCGAATACGCTAGTGCTGATTAAAAAGAAAATTAATAGGGTAACCAAATTCGTGAAATCAAAATCCTGCTTTTTAAATTCAGAGCAGAGATATATGTTGGCATGTAATTTTACCTGCATGGAGAATCGCAGTCAAAGTGTTGAACAAATCTTCAAAAGTGAATACATAGTCGAATACACGCCCGTAAATGAGTCAGATCAAGGCATAGATCGCTTTATTAAAACAACTCAGGGACAAGGGGGTCGAGAATTTTCCTAGCAGGTCGGTGAGAAAGATAGAACTCTACTAAATTAATTGGAATTAGTCTCTTGCGTGACGCCTTTACCTTGGAGCAGCAACAGAAGACACATCTGTCTTAGTTGCTCCTTCACTTTGGAGCAGCAACTGGAGACACAGCTGTGGCAGCTGTTCTTTCACTTTGGAGCAGCAACTGGAGACACAGCTGGGGCAGCTGTTCCTTTACTTTGGGGCAACAACTGGAGTCACAGCTGTGACAGCTGTTCCTTCACTTTGGAGCAGCAGCTGGAGACACAGCTGTGGCAGCTGTTCCTTTACTTTGGAGCAACAACTGGAGCCACAGCTGTGGCAGCTGTTCCTTCACTTTGGAGCAGCAACTGGAGACACAGCAGCTGCGGGTGCTTCGCCATTAGAAGACATCAACGCTGCTTGAGTAATGATCTTTCTAATTCTAAAGTTCAGACTGTCAAGGGACTCTGAACGGGGACCGTTAAGACTCGCTACTAAAATAATTTTACTGTACGTAGTCATTATTTGTAATTACGGCACATGATTGAGTAATATTCCTCGTACAACTGAAATTAACTCTTTTATCTACTGTTGTCACGAAGTGGCTCTGAACTGACATCGCTATGTCTTCTTTACAATAATTTAAATCAGAGTATTCATTTATTTGAACTGCAGAACATGGACTGACAATGTAAACAAGTTTTGCAGCGTATAATATATTTTAGAAACCTATCGACAATGTTGATACGCTGCATTTCATTTGTCATGGAGAATTGCTCACTAGCAACTAATAGACTTCAAATGAACATCATTAAGAACAAAGCAGGTCTGAATTTCTTCTTCAGACGGAATATCGCCGACTCTAAGAAGTTCGTCTAGGAAAAGAGAGCGTCAGCTTACATCGGCAACCTTTCATCAAAATATCAAGACAAAACATTTTGCCGCTTGAATAAGAAAAAAAGATGTCGCGTTTCCCACGTACAGGGTGGCGCATAAGTCACTTCAGCAATAACTGTATTGGTTCACCAGATAAAGTAAAAGGGAAAATTTTGAAGCTTTATTCTTTTAATATGATATCATTTAACTGGTATCTATTTTTATTTGAACACAAGCGTATTCTACGTACAATATATTCCAAGACTCTTTCTAAAATATCTGGAGTTATAATGGTAATTTATTCGATGATGTTGTCTTTTAACTCATGGTGAGTATTAGGCAGATTGATGTCAGCCTTTCTTTTAAGGTATCCCCGTAGGAAAAAATCTGTATGGATTAAATCAGGAGGCCGTGGTGGCCATGGAACGTCACCAAAACGT